>JAWPHD010007764.1:0-124331 GCA_037043455.1 Cyrtodaria siliqua
CCTTAAATTGGGGAATAGTTCACTATCACACAAAAGCAATTGGGGAATGGTACCGTTTTTCGGTTCCACGTATATAAGGAAAAATTACACTGATATTAATTATTGAACAAATGCAAGTTATGTAGAAAAACTAACTGGACCCGCGAGTTTTAAAACAATCAAAATTGCCGTGTGTCCCTTTAAAGTGTGCCGGACGCCAGACAATGTTTTCTTTCTATTCCTTGAGAACATAACACATACAATCACAACTGGAAATTTTTAGCGTGAATTTTCAAACAAATGGGAAAAAATACAGTAAAACATTCATTTTATAAGTATTTTTAATACTATTTATGTACACCAAGGTCAACTAAACGCATTTATAAACCTTTTCATACTCAATACTTGTCACACGTACGCTCCTTTTTGTTCAATCTTTCATTGGGAAACTTTTTTTTTTAAACATAGCTGATCATCGACATGTATACTTGGTCATGTATGGTTATGGTTATGTTCAATACACATATTTATTTCTTCAACTTCTCATTGGATGGTGTTTTTTATTGCCTTTGAATACGAAACAAGCAACTATACTTTCTTTCACATCACTCTCAATGGCACGGATGAAAGTGGTATTTATGCAGGTGAAAACCGATGATCCAGGGATTATTTTTTGTGTAATAAGCATCATGTCATTCTTCATATGATGTAGTTCAAGATAATCCATTGAAATTATTTTTCCATCACTTGGTTTCGTTAGTTTTGTACCGTAACCACGCAATTTGTGAAAATGGCAGCAACTTGTCTGAAAAATAAAGAAAATGCACTAATTAGGTAAGATTTACCATCCATTCATCGGACTCCTGTGGGTATGGCGGCTTTATACTTTCTTTTTTTTTTAAAGTTAAACCCAGATTTCATTAAGTCAGGATAATTCAGGGGGGTTTAATCCGCAATAAAAGGAGATACCAGTGTTTTAAAGGGAAACACGCAATCTTGACGTGTTTTTTCAAGCATTGAAATTATAGCGTCTGGATTTATTTATCCAGTATCATTTTGACATTAATGAAACTTTTGAGTTTTCACTTTTTCTTCTTATTCTACCATCCCACTGTATTTATTAGTGATAAATTATCAACAGTTAATAACATCCAAACACTTTTCTTTATAATATTCATGTAATTAACATTAATAATTGAACAAATGCAAGTTATAGAAAAACTAACGGGACGACGTGAGTTTAAAAAAGAGGAGAAGATTGCCGTGTGTCCCTTTAAGGGAGTCGGTGGGGTTACAGTCCGAGTCAGTAAACAGATGTATTATATTATTGGCTCTATTGAACATACAATTAATTTAGTGAAATGTTTTACCTTTTTTTCTTTTTTTTTAATGTAAATTAACTTGTGTTTGTTGAAGTTCTTTATAAAGGGGCACTGTCCTAAGTAAAGTATATATTGAGCATAAGCAAATAACTGTCTGGTTTGTATTCAGTGAAATGTATTACATGGAAACGTGAAAATACGAATTAGGTTTTGATTAAAGTAAAAACTGTTTTTTGTCTTGCATCACATAACTTTCCCGTATAGCTCAATTGGGAACGCATTCGTCTTACCCAGCAGTGTAATTTTAGTTTGTGCTTGGAGTTCAATTCCATGAATTGATACTTTTTTTCTACCGCTATTGAATTCCATCAAACAAATCTTATTTCTATTCAGTAAATATTAAATAATGGTAGTTGTGTAATGTTTGTCAACGTAAGCTACACGTTACGGCTAATGTAGCTTTAATGTTTCAATATAGTAGACTCGCTGAGTTCAACGTTTGAATGTATTTTAATTAAATATTTATAGAATTGATTCACTTTTTTGTACATTTTTTTCGGCGTTTATGCGGTTTCAAATTCAGGTAGTGAATGTCAAATACAAAAAAGAGTGTTAAATGCCATTAACTACCAGCGTTTAAACTGTACAAATGGCGAATTTAACGCCAGTTGGTAATGAATGACAAATTACACGAATAGCGATACCGGAATCCACAAATGCAATAGAATTTGCAAAAAAAAAAGCGAATCAATTATTGTTTACTCCCTTTGCTAAAGTATCAACAATAACGTGCCTTGGGAGATTGATAATGATAAAAAAAAGTGCAAGAGATGTAACAGTCATGCATTTAACTTACACATGATTTATATTTGAACTTCAGTTATCTAAAGTCGTAGGATGCTGCTGTTTATTGATTAAGTTGTGGCATTCAGCTGACCAATTAAACTTTGACCACTGAATAATCATCATATTAGTGATACTAAACTTAGATTCGATATCCTGCATAAACAGGATTCGTGTAGGGGTGCTGTGAGTATATATTGGTCTGAATAAAGCGGCAGAGACACAGCAGTTACGGTAGGCAGATAGTTAAAGGTTAGGCTGTCGGTTAGGATCTTGGTTCGATAAAGAACGGTTCGGTGTTACGGAAATTGGGGAAGGGGCCTTTTGGCCTAAATTGGGGGAAAATCCATGAATGGGAAATGAAATTTCCTGAGGTAATTCTTCCTAAATATATTATTGTCATCATGATGTGAAATGCTTTATTCACCATATAAATAAGACCTGCATACAAACCCTTTGAAATCCATGTTTTTAGTTTTCCTTCAACCTCAACAGTCAACTCGTCCAACCAAGTGTCACAGCGGATGTCAAATCAGAATATGTATTTGGTTGTGAAGTCATGCACGCATCATGTCTCCCTATGGGAATAAATGAAACAATATATAAACACATCTATATATAACTATCATCTAAAATATGAATATTTCATTAAAGACAGTCATAATTTACAGTAAGCTTGTTAGAATATAGATGGCTATGACACTAACTTGTTCGTGGTCATGATTGGCCTATATATTTTTCAAGAAATGGAATGCCATGTAAAATAATAGGATATGGTCGGCCTAATTTACTTTCAAGAAATGGCAGGCCATGTAAAATAAAAGGTTATGGTCGGTCTAATTTTTGTTTCAAGAAATGGCAGGTCATGTAAAATAAATTAGGTTATGGTTGACCTAAAAAGAAAAACTTCAAGAAATGGCAGGCCGTGTAAATAAGGAAAGAAAGGGACACTGTCGGTAACTTTTAGCTTATAAAACACACAATAATTATATTCGCAAACATTACACACTAAACATTATTCAATATTTACTAATTAAAAGCAAGATTGTTTAACGGAATTCAATCGCGGTACAAAAAAAAAGAGAAAATCCACTTCTTGCGTTTGAACTCGCAGCCCAAACTAAAATTACCTTTTCTTTACACTCGCAGTAATAATAGTGTGCGTGAGCGTAAAGTAGTCGAACATCGCTCCCGACTGAGCTAAGCCGGCTATACATATTATGCAACACATACTATGGTGAAAACCTAATGCGCTAATGGAAGTCACGTGATCGCAGAAAGGTAAATATTGTGGGTCCCACTTTATTTACATATAATAATTAAAACTTTTTTTTTTCAAACTCACGAATATATTCCTATATACTTCTTAGGGTCTATCCTCATGTTTTCATGTATACATTTCATTGAATAAAAGTCAGACAGTTATTTGGTTATGCTCAATATCTGCTTACTTACGGACAGTGTCCCTTTAAGTAAACACCTCGACTATTCTAACCCTGTGCCAGGCTGTGGTAACAGGGTGATGCAGAGTCAGAATAAAACAAATTCAAAAGAAAGGTCAAGTTAGTATAGGGTGAGGGAACAGATGTTTTGAAATGGTTGTTGTTTTTGTACTATCCTTTGGTCACACGTCAAGTTATGAGGTTTGACACTGCCCATCATAGTTATTCCCTGTCACTGTGTGGGAGAATTCTTGGTCGTGGCTGGGGACGGGAGGTAACGAAAACCAAAAGAGCCCGAATTGGAGGAGAGATTGTGTGAGTGTCCGATTTAAATTATCACCCACGCACACACAAAAGAGAAGGTTGCTCCTCGCAATCATGCGAATTGTCAGGGTTGATAAATTCACTCAGTTTTAAGTTTATTTCAGGATGTCTTTACCCACCTCAACGTTTGAAAATGAAATTGAATGAAAAACCCATGCCATGGCATGGAACCAAGGGTATGCTTCGCATAAAAAATAATGAAACAAATTATGCAGAAAAACGAGTTACAATTTACAACTAAACTTACTGGTTATTTATCTGCAGGGTTCTACGACAGTCAAACTGTTTCATTCTTTACGTAAACACACTGCAGTGTTACATCAGGTTCCACGATATGCCCTACAACTACTCGCCATTTCAACTTTTACCAGCGTGTCAACACATTCTAACGTACGCGGACCTATAGTCGGCCGGGACCTGAGCTCGTCATGTTTTATGTGACGTCATTCACTTTCTATCACGTGACCAGAAGTTGCTGTGTCGGGAATTATTTGAAAGGTAAACATTTATATTATATATATATGTATATAACATATCATAGTCCTTATCCAAGTTTGAATTATCGACTGTGAAATAAGACTGTTTTCGTCAAATTTGTTTGAACGGGCAAAATGTTTGTCGATTTCACTGTATTTGGACGGAAGTTAAGTCAGGGTCCGTGAAGTGTTTTATAATCCTACATACCACGTGTTTACCTTCTGGAACCTTCGAATTAACATCACTTACTCCCCTTTGACCGTATCAAGCGAAACTTGTACGTTATTAGCAGAAAAAGACAAGGACGACCATAGGGCATGGGTGACGACCTCAGGTTCAATGAAAATTAAAGAAATGTTGTACGACTTCATCAGTGTAATAAATAGGTTTACCTGTTTAGGAACACCTGTGTCAATAAAACAATTATATATAATGTTATCAAACTATTAAAGTATGTGTAATTGGAAATGAACGAAGTCGCAAAAAAGTACTGTTATTAATAGATCTACACCATAGAGCTATTTAATAATTATATAATATACAACAGATTAATTAATAAAACAAAATTAAAAATTATGTATGCATGACGTAATCTGACGCAGAACTTTTACAAAGGCGTTCACGCCAGTAACAAAGGTACGCTAAAAATCGATAACGGCACTCTGAATTGACAAAAAAAATGGCGTTGTTTTGAGACTTTTTCAATGAAATAGTCCAGCACTGTTCACAAAAAAGAATTCATGTAGCGTAGTATCAAAATGATCAAAAATTCTGAATAATTAGTTCCTGGCGCACCCACAGATGTATGATATACTTTCCAGTGAAATAGTGGATTTTATGATTAAAATAAAACCTTATATTTTCATTGTTTATATTTCACATTGTTTACGTTGTTGACGTTATTGACGTCATTGTTTTGGCGCATTATATTTTTTTCTGCATACATTTCCAGATTGTGAGTATATAGGATTTATATTCATCTCAAAGTGAGAAAACTGAAATATTTCTCTCACTTCTCGATGAAAATAAATCCTATATTCACTCAAAACAAACAAATTTCCTCTATTTATTTCAACTTTTTACATTTGTTAACAAGCGTGTTAAGGCCACAATTTCTACAACATTAATTACGTCCCGTACCTATAGAATTTGATTCCTAAAAGTAATAGTATCACAGTTTAACTTTCGTAATAAAATTTTAAAAGATAATTAAGTAATACTGCATTACATAAATATAGATACAAAAATCGAACAGGAAAAGCAGCATTCAAGGACGACAGTCAACCACAAATACACACAGAAACAAAGAACAAATATAAAATTAATAAAAGTCCAAATAAGACATCACAAACACAAAAGGGTTGACAATAGGGCTACCGCCTTGGAAAGGTCAGTGGAAAAAAAGGCCGCTGGGGGTTTAAACTAGGTTCTAGGGTGCAAAAAACCTCACACTTACCCTACTGTCAACCCAATAAAACGAGACAGTGTAAATAGAGAAATCCCCGCCATAAACTATTCTCTAACCAACAAGGCAGCATTAATAGGCAATATAAGTAAAACGAAAGGTTCAAGCAAGCAATGTAGCCTTCAATGTCCACAGTCAACAGGTAACAGTCAACAGGTAACCAGTCAACAGGTAACAGTCAACAGGTAACCAGTCAACAGGTAACAGTCAACAGGTAACCAGTCAACAGGTAACAGTCAACAGGTAACCTGTCAACAGTTAACAGTCAACAGGTAACAGTCAACAGGTAACCAGTCAACAGGTAACCAGTCAACAGGTAACAGTCAACATGTAACAGTTATCAGGTAACCAGTCAACAGGTAACCGGTCAACAGGTAACAGTCAACAGGTAACCAGTCAACATGTAACAGTCAACAGGTAACAGTCAACAAGTAAGTCAACAGGTAACAGTCAACAGGTAACAGTCAAAAGGTAACAGTCAACATAAATATTTAAAGGAAATGAGAGGAGTAAAGGAAAAGACAGTTGGAGAAAAATCATAAGGGGTCAAATGTGAACAACGGGAGATTCAGCAAAAACTTACCTTTGCTCAGCTATTAACACAAACAAGTATGTTTAGACCGTTCGAAGGCGGTAGCCCGATTGTCAACCCTTTAATGTTTGTGATGTCATATCTTGCATTGTACTCATCTTGTAGCTGTTGTTTGTTTCTTTGCGTGTTTGTGGTTGACTGTGGTCCTTGAATGCTTCATTTCCTGTTCCACTGTTATATCCACTTTTAAAGGTCGAACAGGAAACACAGTCACCAAAACAAGCAACAATTACAATGTTAATAAGAAGCAAGGCATGTGACATCACAAACACAAACGGGCTGACAATAGAGTTACCGCATTAGTTTAAACATATTTATTTTACATCGATTGCGAAACAAGTTATTGCAACTTAGATTAATCACTCTCGATGGCTACCTGGGTAGAACCAGTACTAAGCAATGTGGATTAATTATCTTGCTCAAGGATAAATAACGTGGCCGTGGCGAGGATCGAACCCACGACCTCTCGATCTGGAGTTCGGCGCCTTACCATTGGGCCACGCACTCCACTGCCGCATTGAAATGGCCAGTGGTATAATGGCCGCTGGGGAATTTAAACCACCAGGTTTTAGGGTGTACCAAACCTCAACCTAACCCTTTTGTCATCCCAATAAAATAATGTAAATAAGAAATCCCGCACCAGGCTAAACTCTCTAACAAACAGGGCAACATAAAAAGGTACTATAACACATAGATGCTAATGTAAATATGTATATAGTAAACAAAATCCTTAAAGCTACAAAGCAAGTACTCAGCGAATTTACAGAAGCCAGAGCAGACTTGACGTCTATTGCAAATGACATGGGGGAATGTCTCCTGAATTGTTAATTGACCAAAACAAATTAATCTCAGAGTTGTCGTTTTTTCATTTAACGTGATCCCCAATGGCAGGAATACAAGAAGTTAAACGTTTAAAGTGGTCTAGGCACTAGAATAAAAAATAAAAGCTGGCTGTATAAGGATCTATTTGTAATATAAGCTCGTGGTTGTCGCTATCACGTAATTTAAATTACCAGCACACAGCTTCCCTTTCAGTATTTGCTGACAGTCACACTAGCGTTTGTTTAGTGCTGTGTGGCGGCCGTAAAAGTCGCCCCGACTACAAATCAGTAATGTTATTATTTACTGTTCCTTTGGGATCATCAAGTCCATTCTGTGTTGCTTTTAGTAGAATATCGCTTAAGCCGGGGCTAAGAGGCGTGAGAGGTGTTTCATCTTATAATTACCTCTCATGAACAGACAATAAAACCGAGTCTGCTATTTTTTTCTCTTGTTTGTGTTTGTTGCTTCCAAGGCATCATCCTGTCAGTATTTGCTGACATTCACACTAGCGTTTGTTTAGTGCTGTGTGGCGGCCGTAAAAGTCGCCCCGACTACAAATCAGTAGTGTTATTAATTACTGGTCCTTTGGATCTTCAAGCCTATTCTGTGTTGCTTTTAAGAAGAAAACCGCTTAAGCCGGTTCTAGGAGGAGTGAGAGGTGTTGCATCTTAAAATTACCTCTCATGAACAGACTCAATAAAACCGAGTCTGCCACTTTTCTCTCCCTTCAGTATTTATTATAAACAATTAAAGGATGAAATAACATTTAAAACTAGTGCTCTCTTTCATCACCAAAATCATAGCTTGATGTTCTGTTCGACTGTTAGGTCTACCTGATGACAAGCGCAAATGATTTGGTGCCCCCTAAAACTTGGTTTAAATCCTTCTTATTGTCAACCATGTTGTTTTTGTGATGTCTTATTTTGCCTTTTATTCATCTTTAAAGCTGTTTATTTTCTTTAATACTGTGTGTGTTTTGTTGTTGACTGTCGTCATTGAAATAAATACTGATAAAGGTGATCCTTTGTGCGCAACAAACACGATTAAGAGAATAAAGCAGCAGACTAGGTTTTATTGAGTCTGTTCATGAGAAGTCATGAAAGAAGCAACACCTCTCACGTCCCCTAGCACCGACTTCAAAGTCACGTATATTGGGCTCGTTGGTCCCAAAGGACCAGTACAAAAAAACTAGTGATTCGTAGCACGGTAAGACATATTACAGCCGCCACACTGCACTAAACGAACGCTAGTGTGAATGTTAATAAATACTGATAAAGGTGATCCTTTGTGAGCAACAAACACAATTAAGAGAATAAAGGAGCAGACTCGGTTTTATTGAGTCTGTTCATGAGAAGTAATAAAAGAAGCAACACCTCTCACGCCCCGTAGCACCGGCTTAAGCGGTATTCTACTTCAAAGTCACCTATATTATTGTTTGGGGCGCTTGTTTCAGCCAAAGGTTTTTTGGACTTTTAAGATAAAATTAATCTACTACCTAAATAAGTTGTATATCAGTGAAACAGACATTTTTAGTGGTAAATAAAAATACCTTATTTTTTAAAATCGGTTTAGAAATAAAAAATTCATGGGCGAAAGCTGTTTTTGATGGGTCATTTTCAATGCAAAATTCTGCTGTATGAAAAATTTATATTTTTTTAGAAATTTTATCCAAGAAGGTTTTAAATTGTTGGATATCAGTGAATTAAGACACCCTGAAAGTTTTATAGCAAAATATGAAGGATTACTAAAGTTATTTGAGATTTCGTAATTTTCTGCTGTCCCACCAACACGGAATTTACATCAAAAAATCATTTTGGCTGTAAAATATTTATTTCTCAACCAATTTTCTAAAGTAAAGTAGTTTTATTTACCACTAAAAATGCCAGTTCTAATGATATTTAACTGATGTACGTATTATTTTAATTGCTCAAGTTACTTCAGAAAACCTTTGGCTGAAACAAGCACCCCAAACAATAGGCTCGTTACTACTTTTCAAGTTCGATTTTTATATCTTCTGTTAAATACAAGCCATGAGTCAGATCGCTACATGTATCTCTTAAATGAGCATACTTCAGAGACACATTGAGCCACATATGTAGTGTTTTGGAACAGTGGGACATTTTGATGTCATCCGATGAGAGCTTTTAAACGTTTTTAGTGATAGTTGATTATAGAGTGGAAATAATTGAACTAGTGAATTTGATAGCATGTTGTTTTGGCTCTAAATATGGTAATGCATTTTTGAAAAACACATCTTTAATGTTATAATTATTATTTTTCATATAAATGAACAAATGTTGATTTTTCATCTATATTTACTGAAAGCATTTCCAAAGTACATGCCCTGACCGGCGATTTTTACGCATGGCTGAACAATATAATAAGTGGTGTTTGATATACTGTAGCTATTGTCGCTCGCATCGACAAGCATCTCTGTGTCGTGTACAGTTCACTGACTAAAAGGTATTGCTCACAGTACATGTAGCGAGGCCTAAGGCCTATATTGACTATATTATGGATCGTTCGCGTCGATACTCATGGATACTGCAGTAAAAGACAATCGTCATTAATGAAGACTAAGAAAGCACAGTCACAAAATAGAAGAAGGAGGATGCGGATCCTGTAAAGGCAACGCCATGTGCTTCTGAGACAGGGCTACACCTTCACTATCCCCTCGTAACGATATAGTTACAGAGGCAGCGGTTCATTTAGACAATGACCCTAGTGTTAAGGAAATAATAAGTCGAAATGAGACTCCCGGGCTTTCGTATATTTGCGTGTTTGTATTCAAACAGCAATACATAATCTATGAATACAAATTATTGTGTTTGGATGTATTCACTGTGCAATTCAGTTAAAGCTGACTCAATAAGGGTTGTGTTTGTTCTAATAATATTTAAATCAATATAAATCTATGATTAACAAAATGGTACATATTACAATGTTTTTGTGAAATTACATTGTATTCAATGATATAAACCAATGTGATGTATTATGAGAAATCAATACAGTTATAGTTTAAAAGGTTAACATTATTAGCTCGACTTTTCGAAGAAAATGCAAGCTATTCTACTCGCCCCGGCGTCAGGGTCGGTAACTTTTCACGTTAAGCTCACTTCGAATAAACCGTTTAAAGGACTTTACACATGTATTCACTTTCGGGCCGTTAATCTGTTATAAATATTAACATAATTATTCCCCTTTTTCAACTTAGTTCCCCACCCCTCACCCCACTCCCCCCCCCCCCCCCCGCCCTCACCCGCCCCAAATTGTTCTTTAATTTCAACTGACCTTCACACTGGCCATTGTAGAAGTATAGCAGTGGAGGTTGGCCTCAAGCACCTACAACGACAAGATCAGGCTATTTTTACACCGAATAAGTTCATGATATTCTTTTGATGCCTTTTGATGCCTCAGCTAGTGTACTCCAAAAATGTGATCCAGTTGTGTCTGAACCCAACCTTAGTCTGGAGTTTCGGCGCAATTTAAGAGCATTTAGCCCACAATATGACGGGCCTGGTAATCCGTCCTTCTGGATCTTACACATGGGGAAAGATAACAGTCACACTCTGATATCAACAACGACAGTTGCATGACGTCATTGTGTAACTAACATGCAAAACGTTAGTAAATGGCGACTTCAACGCACATAATCTAAATGGTATTCAAGAAAGTTGGCATTTAGTAATGACAATCGGTTAATAATTTATTTGTTTGTTTGAATGATGTTTTACGTCACAGCATAGTTTAGGCCATATGTGACGTTCGATTTGTGTGTGGTAGAGGCAGACCATCCCATTTTTCCTGGGTATTACTAGTATGGTATACCGCCATCCGTAAAAATCGACACTTTCTAACTTTACAAGTCGAGCTCCAAGTTAATAATATATATGGTACTATACATGATGTATACTGTAGACAATAATGATAAAACCATCACATAGCTTTGGCGTAAGAACGGGATGGGGGTGGGGAGGTGGGTTGGGGACAGACCCCAATTGATATCAAAGAGGATGGAGAGTTCCAGATTATGGAGTTTGTATCCCCTCACCCCACCACTACCAATGTCAAAGAGTATGTTCTTGTTCACTAACAGACAAAAAGACGTCTCCAACCCCCATCCCTCCCCACATACATATGACACTGGGTGGAGGGTCCAGGGTACTGAGTGTGTATGACCCCCTCAAGTAGCTATTTCTCGAAGAAAATTGATTCAAATATATAGCTTCTTTCGAGAATACAAGAATCTGATTCTTTATCTTGTAACACTATGAGCCCTGAGGTCACAGCACGAAGGGTGCAAACCTGACCTCAGTGTTACCATTTGAACAAATGTGATAGAGGAACATATGCTAATGCTACATGCGAAGTATTAGCACTCTATAATGTGTGGTTTCATAGTAGAATTCTCAAGTGTTCCCGATGTAAGTATATGGAAAACATGTGAACTGTTACTATACAAACCCTGGACCCCACACCCTCCTTACTCCCCCGCCCACTGAGTGTGGCCATTTTTGACCACTTCATTTGAAAAAGCTTGATAGTTTATTACCTAGCTATCACTTCTAAATAATAAATGTCGAAAACAGTGTTTGCAGTTTCTGAAAAGATGTTTTATTGTTATCTACTATTTTTAGTAACAGAGACTATCTTGGCACTCATGTTGACTCATTTTTAACAAACTTGAATGACACTAATCTATGGATTGTTGATGGTCAATATTAGCCGAGCCGTTGCTGAGAAGTATTTTAAAGCAAATATTAAGGAAGGCAGGCGGTCGAATAGTAATTCAAATAGCTCATATTTGAACGCTGCTTAATGAATAAAATGCCCCTTTTGTTCTTCATAATTATTATGGTTAACAAAGACGGTAAATAAGTAAAAAGACTTTCAATATTATATTGTTACATTTTTATATTTGTTTTAATTACATTTCGAAACTTTTTTACAACACAAACAAACATAGTATTAAGATTAATAATAGTTTTATATTAACAATTGGGGTACCCCTTTTAGGGCCTCATTTCACCAGGAGACATTGGTCCCCTGGCGTATCTCCTGCTTTTTCTTTAAAAGTAATACCTTAAGTTTCATGCTTTCTCCCGGAAGTCCACAATTATTTCTATACATACCACACTATATAATACAAATCAAGATTATGTTTGCGGTTAAATTGGACTCGCTTAAACGTACCTGTTAAATCAGATACCGTGTTTTTTATATTTGGTTGGGTGCAGTATAGTGTTTACATAATATATTTCATGCAGTTGTATACCATTAAATTAAGATTTGATTGCCCCATGCTTGCAATTCGATATATATACTGCGTGCAAATATTATCTCCATAAGTATTAGGTTTCTGGTGGCCTCATTATATTTTACAAGCACAATCTTTTGTTCTGAAAATGCCTAATTTATTACTGTAAAAACACCATGAAATAAAGAAAAGGTTGTAAGTCCAACAGAAAGAGTAGCATTCACAGAACACAGTTACTTCAACAAGTATTACAATACAAAGGTGATAACAAACATATTCAGTAAAACAAAAAAGCACATCGCAAACATATAAGGGTTAATTGACAACAGGAGTACCGCCTTGGAACGGTTAGTGGCAAAAGGGACCACCGGAGAGTTTAAACCGGTTCAAGGGTGCACCAAACCTCACTCTTACCTTGTCATCATTCCTAAACAGGACAGTGTAAATAAAAAATAATCCCCGCCGAGTTAACCCCTTACATTTGCGAAAGCGTAGATAAGTGTAATAAGAAAACAAAACAGAAATGTTCATGTAAATAACATATCAAACAAGAGGCCCAAGAGGGCCTGCAGATGCTCTACTGTGTAAAGATGTCATATTTAGCCTTTTCCTACATAAACTTTGGGTCGCCACAGCGGCCATTTTGATTTTTGCAAGAAAACAAAAAACACAAACTTAATAGACGCCAACCATTATGATAAAGCGTCAACAAAATCATTAAAAAGGTTGCAGAGAATATGTCATATTTAACCTTTTCCTGTATAACTCTATGTAAACCTTGGACCACCATGGCAACCATTTTGATTATTCGATGATAACGATAAACACAAATTTGATAGTGGCCAACCCAAGGAACATGTTGTTGTACTGGTCAATTAATGTCAACCACATCAGCTGGGCCTCTGACAGTACAACTGACCTCTCCCGGTATTCTCGGGTCAATGCTACGAACTAATGAACATCAATTGTGACGTAGGACCAACAGTGACCATGTGAAGAGTCTCTCTTCGTTTCCAGCCACCAACCTATCCAGACGTCTCCGACCTATACGGACAGGAACGGTATGAGGACGAGAGCATTACCAATCAGGTAAGTAGACCGTTTACTTACTTGTAATCATATAGACTCTTAGGGCCTATATAACAAGTGGCGCTGCGACGAATAATTGGGCGCGGTTTACTTCTTTTGAATGAAAGTCACTCGCCATTTTTGTCTGAATTGCACAGTTTCGTTCCGTCGAAACAAGTTTGCAAGTCAGTCATTTTAAATAGTTTTTCTACAGTCATTAACGACTAGTAGATAGTAATACAATTAGGTCTACTCAGTTATTTTCGGCTAAAATATATTTTTAGTCTGAATATTACTGAATTCTGACAAGCATGTGGCAACTTCCGGTGGAATTTTTACACCGTCACCGCTTGGGTGAAAACAGTGTTATTAGTTTTCGCGGAATAACGTTTCTGCGATTTCTATTAAAATTCATTTAATAAATTGTTCATTTCTTATATAATTTATATTATGTCACTTACAATATCAGGAAAGAAACCTGGGAAGAGTACGAAACAGAAGGTCTAATCTCTTTAGAGGTACCAGAAGGGTACATTCTGAAAAAGCCTGTCATAGACTATGACAAGGTTCATAGAGAATTATTGGCTCTAATGAATGCAAGAGTTACCAGTAAATCTGTGAGGCTCGACCAAATGGCTGCCCAATGTCAGACCGACCATAAGAATTTCTTGCATGAAAGTCAAGAACTCGAGGACAGAGTTTACTCTTTCTCTGAAGCCTTGGAGAAAAGAAACAAAGAATTATAGATACCATTTCTGAAAATATATCCGATTTGAACTACCGCTTTGTGACCAAAGACCAGTTGGCCGAAGTAAAAGAGTTTTGGGGCATGGATATAGCGCCTTATGTCAAGAAGTAGGCGTAAAAATTAATAAAGGTCAACAAAATAATCGTGAGCAGTGCGATAACCTATCCTATATGAGAGGTTTGTACACCTCGAAGGCACAGTCCAAGCCTTACAGTCTTCCTCTAAAAAGTTTCTTGCAAAGGAAACCATTATTACTACACCCATCACCACAAAATCAGAAATGACTACACCCATCACCACAAAACCAGAAATTAAAGATGAGAGTAGGGATTTTCTAACACGTATGCAAATTTCTGGTGTGATGCCCTCAAATGGGATATATAAAGCTAAAACGTCGTCTCGGGCCACAAATGGCAAGCCTGTTGAGGATGGTGACACAGTTGGGGAAGATAAACATACCCCGCAAGAAAATTCCAGGGACTATTCCTCCCCTGCACCGCGACGCAAAAGTAAATTGTCCCCTGAGCCGCGACGCCAAAGTAAGTCCCCTCTGAGACTCGACGCCAAAGTAAATTGTCCCCTGAGCCGCGACGCCAAAGTAAGTCACCCTCTGGGACGCGACGTCAAAGTAGGTCACCCCCACCCCCTAAAATGGAGATTTTTACAGAAGACACCAAGAAAATGACTTGGCTATCGTTCAATGCTAGATTTGAACGGAAGGCTATAAGAAGGGGCTGGTCAGACAAAAAGAAACTTGACAAATTATTTGATAGTTTAGGGGATACCGCCCTAGAATATGCATATCGTTCAAAGCAAAGCGATAATTATGCGAATCTTTCCAACGAATTAGTGTTAAGGTTCAATCTCAAGGATGCCCCGATAGCTGCTAGGCAAAAATTGCATATTATAAAACAAGGGGATGACGAATCGTTGGAGGAGTTTTTACAAAAGGTCCTCACAATGACGATTGATGGGTTCGAGTTCGCTGACAACAGCACAGTCCAGCAATTAGCTACTGAGGCCTTCTTGCGAGGTTGCCGTCACAGGGAGGCCGCAGTGGTAGTATTGAATGCTGGCCCTCCAACCATACAAGACGCCTGTAAAAGGATCAAGAACTATGATGCCAATAACAAAGTTGTTTTTGGCAGCAAAGTTTCTTTTAAGCAAAATGCATTCGATCTCGATGAGGAACAGAGGATAGCAAATATTGAGAAGGAAGTAGCCGCCATGACCCATGACCTATAAATAAAGGTCAGATGGACGTCAATGTCATCCTAATCTTGAAATGCAATGGGGACCACAATCTACCCAACCGCTCTATTATGAGAGAAACAGATCACCACAGCGTCCTCTTCCCACATGTTATGACCGAAAAAGATCACCACAACAATCACCTTCCCCATACATGATAGAAATAGGTCCCCACACTATGATAGAAATAGGTCACCACAAACACCCCCACCCCCTATGTTGATAGAAATAGATCACCAAACCCTAGTTACCAGTACGGGCCTAGAGGTCCATCCCCTATGCCTAGAGGTCGATCCCCAATACCTTATCAAAGTCAGCAGTCACATGATAGAGGTCGTTCCCCATGACAAGGTCAGAGATCATATGGAGATCGGTCATATAGAGGTCAGTCACCTAGTCGAGGTCAAAGGACACAGTATGATAACAGAGGTCGCTCTCCATTATCTAACCCAGGTCAAAGGTCAAATACTTACCATGGCCAGGGAACATATGACAATAGATCCGCACCTACATATGAAACAAATATGGGGCCACAGTCAAACTCCGTTTGGGCCCATGTTCGCCATACCATTATAGGTCAAGATCATCAAGATCATACTATCCTCACCAGCAACCAGTCACCTGTTGTAGATAATTTAAACTCCAACGGACTGGGTGCTCCAACGGCCAGCCCTTAGTCCAAACGTGTTTGGGTCGTGATAATGAAGCAGTGGATGTGTCCATAAATCTGACAAAAGGAATGGTCGTCTCCATTCCAATATTAATGAATGTGAAGGCAATAGTAGATAGTGGCGCAATGGTGACTCTTCTTAATGAGGATTTTTTAGGCAGAATGTTGGGAACTATGAGATTAGGTGGAAGTGCAAATTAAAAGGCATTGGAACAAATCCTATTTACGGACAACTAGTCGTCAATGTTCCTCTCACAGTAGGAACCAGAACGTTTTTACACACAGTGTGTATAGCTCCGATCACGGATACATGCATTTTAGGATTGGACTTTTTGAAGCCAACAAGCTGCATAATAAATTTGGGTAATGACACAGTCATTTTCGGGGATGAGGTTATTTCAGCTAGTATTGAAACTACTGCCGACTTAAAAGTTTCTCGAGTTATAATTTCTAAAAGAACTGTGATACCCCCCCCCTCCCACACACACACACACACACACACACACTCCCCCCCCCCCCCCCCCCCCACCCCAACCACCACCAATAAAGTGGGATATGTGCGTGCCAAATTTGAATCCCCTTTAGATGGGACTTTCATAGTGGAACCATTGCCATTTAAAATACTTTAATATCAACAGTGTGTGGTACTGGATTATCCCTTACGGTAAACGTTATAAATTATTCTCAAACCTATATCACATTTAGAAAAGGGAAAACAATAGATAATGCAGAGTCGGCTCTCCCTAATTTTCCGCCGAAACCGGAGACAGTGAAATACTCTGTCAATTCATTCTCAAATGAGGACTGCAATTTGAATGACGTATCTGAAGAAGAGATATCAAATGATTTGCCTATTCATTTAGTAGATATGTATAAAAAGTCGTGCATCACGTTGTCAAGCACAGAAAAGTTGAAATTTAAAAAATTACTGTTGGAGTTCCCGGATGTGTTTTCTAAGACCGACATGGACTTGGGGTGTCTCAATGGAGTAGAACACAAAATTGAGACCACCTAATGAAATCCCGGTCAAAGAAAAATTCAGACGAACCCCACTGATGTTTCAAAAACAGGAAAAGGAGTATCTTGATAACCTCTTAGATCAAGGAGTAATAGAGCCATCTGCATCGGAGTGGTCATCAACATCAGTTGAGATATTGCATTGATTTTAGAGCTCTAAATGTATTTCTACGATTTCGAGTAGCGAACTTGAAGTTAAAACCACGTAAGTGTCAATTATTTAAGACCGAAATCAAATTCCTAGGTAAAGTAGTCAGTGAAAATGGAATTAATATATCACCCGATAAAGTTGAAGCTGTAAAATATTGGATACTGCCCATCAACGTGCGACAATTTCAATCTTTTCTCGGGTTCATGAATTACCATCGCAGTCACATGCAAAATGTTCCTCAAACTTCTGCGGTACTTAATGAGTTGACCAGTTCAAAAAACTTTCTATGGGAGGACAAACATGAGAGAGCATTTACAACTCTCAAGAATATCGCAGTTTCTGCACCACTTTTATCTCACCCATCACCAGATGGTTTGTTTATTTTAGATACCGACGCGTCCGGCTATCAGATAGGAGCAGAATTATCTCAAGTTCAGAATGGTATTGTTAAACCGATTTGTTACGCAAGCCACGTGCTGACAAAACAACACCGTAATTAGTGTACTACGCGCAAAGAATTACTTGCTGTAGTAAAGTTTTGTCGACAATTTAGACACTATTTATTAGGCAATTTCTTTCTGATCCGGACGGATCACAATAGTCTGGTTTGGTTGACTCGGTTCAAGCATATAGAAGGACAACTAGCTAGATGGTTAGAAGAACTATTCCAATATAATATGAAAATCATACATCGTACGGGCAAAGAACACACTAACACGGACGCGCTAAGTCGTATGGAAGATCTTGTCCAAAGTTGTGACTGTTACACTGCAGGTTCGGACGTCGACAACCTCCCCTGCAGAGGTTATGCTTTCTGTCGCCGCCCGCATAAACAATGGACTCGTTTTAATGACGCTGTAGACGACGTCGTGCCCCTGGCTGTCCGGAGTATATCAGTTCTAGCAGATACCGGGGATGGACATATTGATCATATAGAACCTAGTTCAAACTGGGTGGATAATTTATCATGTACACAATTACGAAACGCAAAAATAAATGACCCTGACATCAGTCTTGTCATGCATTGGTTAGAACACATGTATAACCCTTTAACCAGAGAGCCTAAACTCTGTAGCCCTGGAACCCGTGTATTATGGTTAACAAAAAGCCAACTGGTACTGGTAAATGGAGTTCTGTATTATTCATGGGAATCTCCAGATATGTTGGTATCATCTGACCGATTAGTTGTTCCCAAGGAATTACTAGAAAAAGTATTATTCTTTTGTCATGATACAAAACAGTCTGGTCATTTAGGGCAGGATAAGACACTAGACAGATTAAAGAACCGATTCTATTGGTATGGAATGTCTAGGGACAGTATCATTTACGTTAAAATGCTCTACATGTAACCAAAATAAAAAGGGCAATCGAACAGCTTGGGATGCATTGTGTTCTTATCATGCAGGCTACCCCATGGAGAGGGTTCATCTCGACATTGTAGGACCTTTTCACAGAGTCAATCGGGCAATAAGTACATTCTTGTCATGGTGGACCAATTTACCAAGTGGGTCGAATTGGCTGCTTTGCAAAATTAACAGCGAAGGCGTTTCTAGAGCATTTTATAGTGTCATTTGGTTGCCCATTGGAGATTCACACTGACCAGGGTAGGAATATCGAGAGCAATTTATTTCAGGCATTCTGTGAAGTCCTGGAAATTGCAAAGACAAGGACTACTCCTTATCACCCCTCGGGGAACGGCCAGTGTGAGATTTTCAATAGGACGATCTTGCAAATGATAAGAAGCTATGTCAGTCGTGGTTTAAAGGATTGGGACGAGCAGTTGCCCTTGATAGGTATGGCCCTTCACTCCATGAGGAACAAGACCACTGGGTTCTCAGCTAATATGTTAATGCTGGGAAGAGAGACAATACAACCCATTGATCTCATACTAGGTCAAGTCAAAATGACTCCCCTCGACCCCAGTGGATGGGTTGAAACTCTACTCAAGAATTTAGACCAGGTGCACACCCTAGCCCGTAAACAGATTGGAGAAACCCAACTTCGACAAAAACGCGACTACGATTTGCGTATTCGGACAAACACATACGAAACTGGTGATGTAGTCTATATGATAGACTCTTCTGTAAAAATCTGTGTATATAAAAGGTGAGACTCAATGGAGTGGACCTTATCTGGTTGTGCGCGATCGCCCTCCTCTATTCGTCATAAGTAACCAGAAAAAGACCATGTTGGTCCATCATGACAGGTTAAAACCTTGCAACGACGCGAACCTTCCACTATGGTTACAAAGACGAAGGCATAGCCTTCTTAAATCACTGCCTATACTACCGGATCAAGAGGATGAGCAAGTCACGGACCTGCCCTTGTTGCCTTTAGATCAAACATTAGGACAGGAACCCCTAGTTGACTCAAATGCCACCTGGCCCAATATGTTGCGGGATGATAATCCAGACGTTACCTTGCCCTATATGTGGGGGGAAGAAGATGTTGACGCCTCCAGTGCTTCGTTTGTCCCCCCAGATACCTCGGATGACCCGGACATAGATAACCCCAATGCTCCAATATTTCCCTCCAACTCCCTAGATGATCTAGATGGGGTTCCCAGTGGTCCTATTGCGGACGACATGAAATCGCGTTCTGGTAGACCCATCAAGTTACCAGCCCGATATCTGAAATGATTCCGTCATCTCAGTCATACGGATGGTAATGGTAGATCTGATCAGCTTCTACGTTTCGTCGGGGCCCCCATTATTTTCTTATGTCTGTATGATCTTACGATATATGGTAGTTGCCGCTTAGATCAGCTTGTATGTTTTGTCTAGGCTGCCATTGTGATATATATTGTGTAATATGGTTCTGGTTGTTGGTGTGGTGTAGATCAGCGTGTATGTTTTGTCTGCATTATACAACTAGCAGACCCATATATATTATTTCTGTTTCTTACTGTTTCTTATTTCTGTATCTGTTCAAGTTGTATAGTGGTGGCAGTTTAGATCTGCTTGTATGTTTTGTCGAGACTGTCATTGCGGTACATCTCGTCTAATTTGGTTCCGTTTGTTGTTGCGATGCAGTTCAGCTTGTATGTTTTATCTGAATTATACAGCTATCAAAACCATATATTATTCCTATCTCTTACTGTTTGTATTTGTTCTTGTTGTATAGTGGTGACAGTTTAGATCAGCTTGTATGTTTTGTCGAGGCTGTCATTGCGGTACATCTCGCCTAAATTGGTTATAGTTGTTGTTGTGATGCGGATCAGCTTGTATGTTTCATTTGCATTTGACAGCTATCAGAACCTGTATATAGGTTAATTATTACAATCACACGTGTGCATGGTAGGATCGACGCTCCACCGCACGTGGCATATAAACTTTGGTCAAGTACCTTAATTCCATATGACGAGATCAGCTTGTATGTTTCGTCTTGTTCTTGCGGATTAAGAGACTTATAAACCCACCGATCATGAGATACTGGGATGTGGTTCTGGATCAGCTTGTATGTTCCGTCTAGATCTACATTTCACTATTTCGTCTTGTTCATGCGGATCAAGAGACTTTTAAACCCACCGATCATGAGATACTGGGTTGTAATTCAGGATCAGCTTGTATGTTCCGTGTAGATCATCATTTCATTATTTCAGAAGATGGGTGGTGTATTTTACTAATTTTTAGCATTATTATCACTTGACTCGCAGTATGTGGACCCAACTGCTGCATGTGCAGATTGTTTCCAGTCTGAAGGGTGCCAAACCCAGTTATTCAAACTCCACCACATGCATGGAAGATTCAGTGGGGAGGCCATGCTACTAACCTGGTTCTATCTTGTCAATGGTGCTCTCTGGTTCTTAGCGGAATGTTTTGGCGTGTCCTCCCTATCTGAGTTGTTGTTACTGGTGGTTACAGAACACCTGTTTCCACCCACTTTTTAATTTTCCAGAGATCAAATATTCTATCTCGGAGAATTCGATCACAGAGCCGGGTTGGATCAAATTCCTGGACAATTATATAACACCATCCCACCTACACGGCCTTGTATTTTAACACATTATCACATTTTGACGCATCTTTTAAGCCGTTTAACCCCTGATAAAATGTCCACGTTCCTAAAACTTGAGCGATATGTTTCAAGCAATGGATCCAACCTGCATGCGGGGCATCCAAGAATGAAAATGGCAGCTATCGATTCCCATTTTCATCTGGATGAGCTCTGCCGATCCAGTAAATTGTCATTGCAGCAATTGGAGAGTTCGGTGACTACCCCTGTAAACCTGAAGTTTGCCATTGCAAATTATGTTTACCCCACCTATTGGGGTTTTATTGAGGATCAGGTGCAGGGGAACCCAAACATTAGGGTCACGGTGGGGGTTCATCCGCATCGGATCTATAGAAATGTTGCCGAAACTCTATTTTCCAGGTTGGAGAGTCTTGTCCAACGCCTTCCACGGCTCGTGGAAATTGGCGAGGTGGGTCTTGACTTCACCACACGATGTCTCTGTAAGGCTACGCACAGCCGAGTTCAGTGTCGTGGTGAGAAGATAGATGCACAACGTTGGTTCCTTCGGCAGGTTTTCTTGTTGGCAAAGAAGCTGGGAAAGACATTGGTGCTGCATGTCAGAGATGAAAATGATGGTAGCGCCGCTAAAGAAGTTCTAGCACTTCTCATAGAATTAGACATGACAGACATGCTAATTCATCGTCACTGTTTTGTAGGACATGACGAAGAACATAGGCAGTGGAGCGGTCTTGCAAAGGCTTCTTTCGATAATGAAGGAACGGTCGGAGCCTTACTGTTACTACAAAAACCAGACCGAATACTCTAAGAGACCGACGCAGCTTACTTAGCAATGGACAAAAGACAGTTTCCATTCAATCACCAATGGAATGTTTTCCATACAGCTGAGAGGGCAGATGAAATATTTGGCATCTCGACGAATGAAATGTTGAGAAAATGCAACAAGAACGCAGCCAGAGTGTATGGGTTAAATTGGTAAACGGCTGACTGGAGCATTCTAAATCCTGTAAAGTATCGTTACTTTCAAAATACCCCCTCAGAGGATTTTCCTGTAAAGTTTATATAAGTTACCGGATTTGATTATTTGGCATGCAAGCACGATTGAAAAATAAAATGGGATACAGATTCGCTATCAGCTTGTACATTTCGTCACGTGGTACAAATCGGGTCTCGACAGCTAAGAAGAATTAATTTATATTTTATATTGCATTTGTTGTATGGGAGGGGTATGCATGGTTTGCACAAGACAACTTCAGTGATATCCTTTAAATACTTAAATTAACTTTCCATTATTTTTGCATCTTAAACAGGTACTGGAACATGTGAATATGTGTAATATAAGTAATATGAGTTGCTTTAGATAGTGCAGTAGTTCTAGAAACATTTTAGAGATTACCAAATATGATACTTGTGGGTATGATGTAGGTGATGGCAATATATATTTAATGTAATATATTCACTGAAATTAGTGGAAAATGTTGAACAGCGTACATGTAAAGACTATATATAGAATTATATATGTATATTACTGGGAGTAGAACCTGCTATGACAAGGTCACACACAACTGTAATCCTTATATGTTAGAGTAGATTACCTACAAGTCCTGTAATCCCGTAGTACATTGTGGTTTTCTCTGGAGTGCCTGCTTGATAGATTCATGTTTCACTGTTTGATCGTGTAAAATGTTTTTACTTTCCCCATTTCTGGTTTTAGTTGCCAACTCTTCAAGACTGCATTGATTTTGATTTATATATGTATATACTTTCTACCACTATATTTTGTTGTATCCTCCTGACAGTCCATTCATGCAGCATGAATATGTATGTATTGTATTACCGCTTTTAATTTTGTTAGCAGTTGTGTTACTACCATTTTATAGTTCTTGTTGAACTGTTTATTGTTGAAAGCTTATTTCAGACCTTATGTCAACGTTGCTTCATTGTAGGCCTTCTGCTTTCAGGTGCTATATTGAGCTTGTTTTAAATTTATGTATATAATGTAAAGTTCAATATTAGGGCTTTGTGATAGCAACAATATTTGGCAACAGATAATACAATTACGGCCGTCATACTTTATGTATTTAATTTTGGTAATCAATAATCTCACATGGGCATTTTCACTGGGGTTAAATATTTTTAGATATGAGTTGTATAACGGTTACAAATTTAAAGATTATAATACTACTAGGGATAGCTAAATAGGGGCGTTAATAGTTTATTTAGGTTTGGTTTATAATACTAATAATACACACTGAGTAAAGAGACTCTTCAAACAAAGAGGGAGTAGAGTGTTGTACTGGTCAATTAATGTCAACCACCTCAGCTGGGTCTCTGACAGTACAACTGACCTCTCCTGGTATTCTCGGGTCAATGCTACTAACCAATAAACATCAAGTGTGACGTAGGACCAACAGTGACCATGTGAAGAGGCTCTCTTCGTTTCCAACCACCAACCTATCCAGACGTCTCCGACCTATACGGACAGGAACGGTACGAGAACGAGAGAATTACCAATCAGGTAAGTAGACCGTTTACTTACTTGTTATCATATAGACCCTTAGGGCCTATATAACAATGTATGTGATATTTCACTGGAATGGATTAAGTGGTTTCGGAGGAGATGTCGTTTGAAATTTCCTTAAATTTGACAGTTTCAGCCATGGTGGCCATCTTGGACAATGGCGGCTGCGAAAAACCTGATTCAACAAATCTGAGGCGTACTATCCCTACGATCATTGTGATAAAGTTTGAACAAAATCCTTCAAGAGGTTTCAGAGAAGATGTCAATTTTAGCCTTTTCCTATATAACTCTATGTAAACTTTGGGTCACCGTGGTGGCCATTTTGATTATTCGACGATAACGAAAAACACAAACTTGATAGAGGCCAACCCAAGGAACATGTATATGATATTTCACAAGAATGGAAAAAGTGGTTTTGGAGGAGATGTCGTTTGAAATTTCCTTAAATTGACCTAGTTTTAGCCATGGTGACCAATAAGTGAGTCAGATTCTGAAAAGGATGAAAATTTGTTGTATAATGTAGATCTTGAAAATCACTATGAATTGAACAGTGGGAGGGGTAACGATGGATGGCGGGTGAAAAATCGAAAACCCAAGTGTAGACGTCTTAGTACTTCTAGTAAAGATACACATAGCTTTCACACTTTACATACTGATGATAAACTGGTTGTGTTGTTTGAAAAACTCAATGTGGCTGTGAAAAAACAAGATACTCATAATGAAGATATGAAGCGGTTACATGCAGGTTTTGATCTGACGAGAAGGAGAGTATATCGTACAGAGCGAGTTGTTGATGTGCGTACTAGTAAACTTAACATGTTGTCGTACAGATCTAGAATCACGAAGTCACAGAAACAATTTAATGTTTTGGGGCATAACCGAACGATCGCCAAAAAGTTGTGACCAAATCATAAAAATCTTTTTGGTGCACTACTTTCAAGGCTGGTGTAGACGATAAGCAAAATAAACTGCCTACTATGTACTGGATTCCTAAATTACATAAAAATCCGTATAAGGCCCGCTTTATTTCGAATTCTAGTGCCTGCACCACAACAAACATCTCCAAACTTTTAACTTCTTGTCTTACGGCCTTAAAGATCACGTTAAACTATATTGTGATAAAACTTATGAAAACTCTGGGATTAATTTATTTTGGTATATAAAAAATTCAGGAGATGTCCTTGATAAAACTTTCAATAAACGTCAAGTTTCATCAATAAGCACTTCTCTACACTATATTCTACTTTACCACATCACCTTATTAAAGACAACTTATTGCGCTCATTCAAAAAACATTCGCTAGGGAAAATACTACATTGTTGGCATGTAATAATATTAAAGAGTTTTTTTACTAACGGCAGTTTAGATAATTACACTATGTTGACTTGCCATGAAGTTTGTGAAGCACTCATTTTCCTATGAGATAATAATTTCGTCAGGTATGGAACCACCGTTTATAGACAAATTGTTGGTATCCCTATGGGTACGAACTGTGCACCACTTGTCGCAGATTTGTTTTTATATTGCTATGAAAGAGATTTCATGTTGAGTCTTTCACCAGATACCCAGGTAGATGTTATTGAAGCCTTTAATGACACCTATCGGTTTCTGGATGACATATTGAACATTGACAACCCTTTATTTCCAATTATGGTTAATAATATTTATCCTAAAGAACTTCAGCTTAACAAGGCTAATATTTCTGATAATAACGCTTCTTTTCTTGATTTAGATCTCTCTATTGAAAATGGTGAAATTGTTAGCAAAATTTATGACAAGAGAGATGATTTTAATTTTGACATTGTTAATTTTCCCCACTTAGATGGGGATGTTCCCGAGCAACTTCTTTTGGGGTCTATGTGTCTCAACTTATTCGTTTTTCAAGAGCTTGTACTCAAGTTGAGGACTTTAATATTCGTAATCTTTGTATAACTAAATAGCTACTCCAGCAGGGTTACCGTTACCACAAACTTCGTAAAACCTTTGCAAAATGTTATTATCGTAACCCTGATCTTCTTTCCAAATATAAAACCAATTTAAGGACTCTTCTGCGACAAGGACTATCACAACCTGACTTCTGTGATGATGTGATTTACAAACTTCGTAAGGTTCTTGGTCATGATCACTTTCATACTGTCTTTGTTAAAAGGTTTATCAAAAGAGGTTATGACCCTATCATTTTGCAACGTACTGCATGCTTGGTGGTGGACCCTTTTACAGTTCGCCACTACGCTTTCCTCTTTAATTGTACGATGACCGGACAGGTTGTGGACCCTATGATGACGCCTACCTAAAGCCCATTAGGACGGTGGCGTTTGATGTTTGTCCGCGGTCTTGTCTTGTCGTGCCCTCAATGGTTTATTCTCTTGTTGCTATGGCTTTTGCCAAGTCATCGAATACCTTCATTGTGGCTTTCTAGGCTTTTTTTTTTGTATTTATATATACATGAGCATCTAGGTGTTTTACTTATATTGCCTTTTAACGCTGCCTTGTTGGTTAGAGAATATTTCATGGCGAGGATTTCTTTATTTACACTGTCCGGTTTAATTGAGATGAAATAGGGTAAGTGTGAGGTTTGGTGCACCCTAGAACCTGCTTTAAACCCCCAGTGGCCTTTTTGGCCACTGACCGTTCCAATGCGGAAGCCCTATTGTCAACCCTTTTGTGTTTGTGATATTGCATTTTTTATTACTTTTGCCTTCTCGTTTGTCTGTTTGCGTGTTTGTTTTTTGCGTTTTGTTGTTGACTGTAGTCATTGAATGCTACTTTCCCTGTCCGATTTTTATATCTTTCTTTTCTAACAGATGAGATGGATATCGACAGTCCAGTGTGTATTGACCGAGCACATCGTTTAGGGTCAAATTTTAGAACGATGGACCCGAAACGTCCCATTATTAGCAGATTCCGGGACTATTCCGACACCAAATATATTATACAACGGGCATACAAATGAAAAGGGACAAATTTCAGAATAGATCGAGATTACCCCCGCGAAATCGTGGATGCCAGGAAACGGTTATACCAAAGTGAAAAGGGCATTGAATCACGGCGTCTAGGTCTAAATGTGTTATTAAATTTCCTGCAAAGATGTATGTCGATGGAAAGTTAGTCCGTGATGAATTTCCCGATTGGTTTAGTGTGATGAGTACAAGCAGAATTTCCGGCTTTATTATAGATAGAGATGCGCCACTTCGAGACAACGCATGTGAGTAAGAGCAGCGTCAATGTGACGTAAACATAGTGGACAGTGGTACACACCCCAACCCAAGTATTCCAGTGAACGCACCCCCGTTTGATGCAACAAACATGTCAAAATCAGTGAATATGCAAACAAATATAAGTGCTTTATTAAAAAAGGTAACAATAAACCGAAACAAAGATGAAACAAATGCGAAACACAGCAGTCGTTTACACAACAGCATGGATATGGGTGTACAGTGTGAAATAGGTGAGACATGTTGGCAAAGTACAAACAATAATACGAACAAAGAAGTATTTAACATGAATGGCAGCTTACCGTTTATTAATCCCCCGGGGGCAGATAATGTCTCAACACCTAAAATCCAATACATTACAGCCACACGTAATCCAACGGTGACACAAAGAAAGCCGTCAACAAATGTAAACACAGATGACAGCACAGTTACGCACGGGAAAATTATGCTAACGGATAGGAGATGATTAACTTCGGTAGTACGTCGTCAACACAGGGATGTGGAAACTGTTTCGAAAATAAAAACTAGATCCAGATCAAATTATCGGAAGGAAAACGTAAACAGTGGAAAAAATGCGAAAAATAAAGTCAATTGTAACGATGGTACCGGTAACGACGGACAAACGCAAACACATGGAAATAATAACGTAAAAGGTGGAACATTTACACAGGGACACGAGCACCATAATGGGACAAACACACAGGGGCTAGGTGCAAGAAACAAAAACATGGGAAGTTGTAACGAGCAAATTCGGACAAACTCACAGGAACACGAACTACCTGACATTTTTCTGACAAACACGCAGGTACATAACGGGGACAATAACAATCAAGATGTATGATTATTGGACGCTGGGGAATGTAATTGTAAAATAAGAATAGCATTACTTAATGTTCAGGGTCTTATTAGAAAAAGTTTTAAATAAATTGCAATAATTAGTGATGATACGTTTGTAAAAACAGTTAGTGATAGCGTTAGATGGGTAAAACTAAATGAACGTTTGTTTAATTTAATTGATGATATTTATCTATATCTATGTTATATAATTCCTACTGGACGTAGCAGAGAATTTTTTGAGGATAGAAATGTATTTCATTTTATTTCAGATGATATTTTTAATTTTGGAAATGTTACCGAAAATAAATGGAATTTTATAGTTTGCGGAGATATATACTATTGATTCACCAGTTCAACGTAGCTCACAAGATACCATTTGTAAGGGAAGAGTTTTATTAGATTTTTGTAAAAATACCGGTTTGAGGATATTAAATGGCCGAATTGGAGAAGATAAACATATAGGTAGATACATATGTGTAAAGAATAAAGGAAGTAGCGTTGTAGATTATGTTTTATGCAAACCAGATATTTTTGACAAAATTTGTAAATTTGACATTGGCGAACCTATGATTTTATCAGATCACTGCCTTGTTAGCCTTTCTTTTAATGGAAACTTTATTCCAGTGGAAAATGTGTTCCCGAAATGTGTAAATAAAATAACTCATAAATATAAATGGGATAACACAAAACAGTTAGCATACGTAAATGGTTTAAAGCAAGATAATATTAAAGAACGGCTAAATATAATAACAGATAATGTATCCGATATCAACAGTGTCAAGGATGTAGATGAATATTTAGAGGAGTTTTATGACATTGTGTCAAATGTATGTGATCCTTCATTTAAACAAAACATTAATAATAAAAGCGATGACAAATTCATAACTGCCCCAAAGCAGCAATGGTTTGATGATACGTGCAAAATAAAACGTAACATATTTTATGAGCAATTGTATATATATAGAGCAGATGGAACGGAGATAAATCGGGCAAACATGACACACTAGAACAGAATATAAAAAGGCTATAAGACAGCAAAAGTTTTTATACGATAACAAACAAACGGATAAGTTAGAAAAAGCACGTCTCAGTAATGCAAATGAATACTGGAGTATGCTTAAAGGGATTAATAAACCAAAACAATCTAAAAAGAAATATCAGTCGATACATTTGCGAACTATTTTAAAGCTATGAATGATTCGAATGATGTATTTTTTCAAGTCGATGAAGATGTTTTATTGTTATAGTTATTTAAATGGTGAGTTACAAGTCATGTTTGAAGAGCTTAATACAGAGATTACTTTTGCAGTAATAAAAAAAGCATGTAAGCAGCTAAAAATTGGCAAAAGTAGTGGACATGTCTTATGATAAATGAGTTTTTCAAATATGGCATTGAATATATAACGCCTTACCTTTTGAAACTATTTAATAAGATTTTTAATTTAAGCCACTTTCCAGAGAAGTGGAAGCACATTTGGTAAATTATTCACAAGAATATTAAATAACATATTGATAGAATGGGCTGAAAACTACCATGTTTACATCGAGGCACAGGCAGGACTTAGGAGGAATATGGGCACGATTGAAAACATTTTTATTCTACATGGGCTTATCAAACATACTATAAACAATGGGTAACGGATTTATGCTGCCTTTGTAGATTTTACCAAAGCGTTTGGTTATGTAGTTAGAGATGTTTTAAGGTATAAATTGATCAAATTGGGTGTACGAGGTAAAATTATAGATATCATTAGGTCTATGTATAAGTATATTAAGTCTATTGTTAAATACAGAAATGATTTAAGCGAAGAGTTTACATGTCATGTAGGAGTAAAGCAAGGAGAGTGTGTGTCACCTTCTTTATTTGCAATGTATTTAAATGATATTGAAGAACATTTTACACACAGAGGATATGAAGGTATAGATGTTGATTATTTAAAATTGTCTCTGCTTTTATATGCAGATGATATTGTAGTGTTTGCTGAAACGAATGAAGGGTTACAAAATGGTTTAAATATATTATATGATTATTGCATGAGATGGTTAACAAATCTAAAACAAAAAGTATGGTATTTAGAAATGCAGGAATGCTACCTAGAATCCTATCATTTATGTACAATGGTAACAACGTAGATATAATCGACCGTTTTAGTTATTTGGGAATTGTTTTTACTTCTGGTGGCTCGTACTCTGGCACTCTAGATACAGTGGCAGGGCGGCTAAACTTGTCTTAAACCTGTTTGATAAACTCATAATACCCGTTCTACATTACGTAAGTGAAGTCTGGGGGTTTCTAAAGGCTAATAATATTGAACGCGTACATCTTAGCTTTTGTAAAAGCTTACTTGGTGTTAAAAAGGCAACACAAAATGAGTATGTGTATGGGGAGTTAGGCAGAACATGTTTGCGTAACTATAGACTTGCCTCGATAATAAAATACTGGTTTAAAATATTAAAATGCGAGGATCTAAAATTTGTAAAAGCTACGTACAGAATGTTGATAAATGATATTGAACTTCAACCAAATAAACAAAAATGGGCATCGTCTGTAAAAACATTACTTGAAAGTCTAGGATTTAATGATGTTGGGTATTTTCAGGGAGTAGGAAACATACATATATTTTTATCCGTCTTTAAGCAAAGGCTTACTGACAATTTTATACAAAACTGGAATGGACTAATAACAGATTCGTCTAGGGCTAAAACATATTCGCTTTTTCATGTGTTTGCATATAAATCATACTTAGATATAATAAAAGTACGTAAATTTCGCTCAGTGCTATCAAGACTTAGAATGTACTCACATAGGTTACAAATTGAAACAGGACGTTGGCACAAACCACAAAGAATACCTGTAAATGAAAGAAAATGCATCGTGTGTAACAAACTTGAAGATGAATTTCATTTCGTCATGGAATGTACACTGTTTAATGAACTAAGACAGATGTACATTAAAAATTATTTCTGACGAAGGCCAAATATTCCTAAATACATAGAATTGTTAACATCTGAAAACGAAAACATTGTCAAGAACCTGGCAACATATATTTGTAATAGTTTCAAAATTCGAAACTATACTATACTAAATACTATCTTAATTAATGTCTGCTCTCCCATATTTTTAACGAACCATATTGTCAAATATTAATTAGACGCATATGTGTGGGGCTTAGAGTTTATACTCCGTTTTCATTGTGGAACTAGTTATCATTTATAATATATTGATATTTGTAACTATATGTTTTGTTTGTTAAACATTTAAATATTTCATAGTCCTAAACTGTAACCTGCCATTGACTATATCTAAATATGTTATGTTAAAACGTATACTCATGGACCAAATGGTATTTTGTATTTATCACATTCTGAACTTTCTGTAGTTATATCCTCAACCTTTTCTCCGCTCTGATACATTTGACAAAATAGTTCAAGTTATGAAACAAGTACCGACACGGCATTTGGCGGAATGATTATCTATGGTGCCTTAATCATGCCAAGAACCTGAGCCACTTCAATTTCGTCACCCGTTTTCAAAGTGGGAACCAACATTATTAAAAGTTTAAGAATTGTTTTTATATCTAAACATTACGCAGAAACTGATACAGTTTTTGTTTTATAAAAACGAAACAAACTCTATCTGTTTTTATCTGTATGTACAAAGCTTAAAACAAATGTTACAAAAACTACTCCAGACTTTAAAGGTCTCTGAGTAGTGTTTAATCACCCTTAGACTATGTTGTATGCTTTTTAATTTAGGCTTTTGTCTGTTACATGTGATACGCCGGTTTTATAATCTCTGCTGCCAACTAAATTCCGTTTTGTTTATTTCGCCCATTGTTTGCTCGTTTAGGGTAAATCATTTTGTTAGAAACTGGGACCATACGCCACTGGCCATAGACTGGTAAGAAATAACACTGAATGTTCCATGTTCACCGTCTTGGGGAAGGCGCAACATTTCGTACTGTTGACATTTTAAATATTGAGATCTGGTCAACCCGGGGCTAGAGGGTGTGAGCGGTAGCTAGCATTTCCCACTACCGTTCATAATTCAAACCGAGACTGCAATGTTATATTGATTTATTTGTATATGTATTGTGTTTGGCGATTTCCAAATTCCTCCATTCATACGCTTTTTTTCTTCTTAGTAAAACCATAATCTTTTTATAATACATTAAGTTTATATACGGGATTAGAAAAGAATAGACCCAACTTTAAAGTCATTCGCATAAGAGAGAACATGTTCGACCAAACAAATCTGTTTTACGGTTGTAATACAAATATTGATCGTATCAACGCAGACATGTTACAAACCTATTCTTTAAAAGAAATGGATTGAACATAAATGAATTAGTTCACATTGGGAAATGTGATAAACGATATTGAAACAATATGTCGGCGTACTCAAATAAACCAGAATTCAGCAGTTTCATTGAATTATGTGGACCCTATGAAATCCTAATAGGACGGCAACGTTAGATATGTGTTTAAAATCTTGTCTTGTCATACCCTTAACGGTTTGTTCTCTTGTTACTCTGGCTTCTGCCAATTCACTGAGTAGTTGCTTCGTGGCTTTCTAGGCTCTTTTTTTATTTTTTTTTATTATTATTATTATTATTATATACATGTCCATTTATGTGTCATACATGCACTTATATTGCCTATTAATGCTGCTTTGCTTATTAGAGAATATAACTTGACGGAATATCTTTATTACACTGTCCCGATTCATTGGACTAACAATAGGGTAAGAGTGAGGTTTGGTGCACTATAGAACAGAGGTATTTTTTTCCACTGACCGTTCCAAAGTTAAAGCCCTATTGTCAACCCTGATGTGTTTGTGATGTCTTATTTTGCCTTATATTAATCTTTAAAGTAGTTCTTTGTTTCTGTGTTTGGTTGACTGTCGTCCTTGAATGCTACTTTTCCTGTTCGATGTTTATATCTATACTGGATAGCAATTAAAACAAATTAGTTCATTGCACTATATATTTATCACTAAACTCTCATACACGCTGTGTATCTCAATCAAATGTCCTTGACCTAGTATACTATCAGTTACCAAGTAGGTTAGGTTAACTATACATATCAGCGTCAGACAGTAGCGAGTAAAATGTAAACAATTTTTGAAAGTCTATCAAGAGTTCGCTTTTACCACGCTGCACGCATATGTGGTTCATTAATTTATTTAAATAAAAACATTAAAACTGAGATAAGCCGGTAATGGATGTCAACGTCTGGTGAAGAGGGCACCCATACTAGATATACCCCCTGTCAGACCCCGACATCCGAATGTCTGCATGTGCACTATATTATATATTTACCCCTCGTCATGTTTTAGTAGTTTATATAAATAAACCCTGCTAAGTGCAGTCATTTAGCTATCTAATGACAGATAGCTAAAATATGGCTAAAATCACCGAGACTTCATAATTGTATAGCATGCAGAAGAAAACGAAAAACAAGCTGCTTTTTAAAGTACATGCACCAATGTTTACCTCTAAGTGTGTACTGCAGGTGCTTCGTGACATGGACATTGTGTCCATGGGTAAGCGTTCGTTGACTCCCCTCAAAGTCATATTCTTCTGGACTCTCCTCAGAGTAAGGGGTGAAGCATAAAAATGGGCGGAGCTGACTGATATTACAACACGGCGTTAGTGGTTTTTTCATGTTGGAATGGGAATTAGTATGGACCAAAAAAAAACAGCATATGCGTAACTGTAATTTGAAGATGTTAATCAATCCACTTGAGTTTATATACTACAAAAAAATAAGAATAGATGTTGAAAAGGTGATCATTTGGAAGCGAAGAACGCACCTAAGTAGTAGGCATTGGCTCGTTTTTTTAGTGAGTCCTGTTTATGAAAGATAATGATAAATAACAGTTTATTTTGTAATTTCGATACACTTTACCCAGTACACTATAGTAAGGTAACCCACTACGTTTTTACCGACGAGAAACGACGAGCTATTCTACTTGCTCCGGCGTCATGCTGCGTCTCCATCGGCACTGGTTAACCTTTTTTATTTGTAAGCTCATATCTCAAAAACTGCTTGACATAACGCAGTGAAACATCATACATAGATCACATGGCACGCACAAACTACAAAACTCTGCAACCTAAATGTATTTGACAAAGTTATGGCCCTTTTTATACTTAATTAAATTGTTTTAAATATCAGTATTAGTAACCTAATAACCTGTTTAACCACTGAACCGATTGGAATGAAACGTCAAATCTGTGTTCGGTATCAATAAATAGCATGACATGCGCGAGTCACATACTTCTGCAACGTTATGCCCCCATTTTTATTTGGACAAAATGCGTAGTGACCTAATATATTCTTAACCACTGCACATATTTGAATGAAACTTCACACATGTAACACACAATTCATATAACGCCGAAACCTATTTTGGCACAGCTATGCCCTTTGTTAACATATGCAAACTTATGCAAACAAACCTTTGATATATAATGGACTCTCCTCAGAGTCAGGTCATATAAAGAAAGATACAAATATCGGACAAGGAAAGCAGCATTCAAGGACGACAGGCAACCACAAAACACAAAAACAAACACGCAAACAGACAAACGAGAAGGCAAAAGTAATAAAAAATGCAACGACATCACAAACACAAAAGGGTTGACAATAGGGCTACCGCCTTGGAACGGTCAGTGGCAACAAAGGCCACTGGGGGTTTAAACCGGTTCTAGGGTGCACCAAACCTCACACTTATCCTACTGTCATCCCATTAAAACAGGAAAGTGTAAATAAAGAAATCCACGCCATGATCTAATCTCTAACCAACAAACCGCACATCTGAAGACTTTATAATCTATACATTTATGGATCTATATTCCTGATATATATCGGACTCTCCTCAGAGTCAGGTTATATAAAACCTAACATTTCCAGAGTTTATAATCTATACATTTATGTATTTACACTCCTGATAGATATTGGGCTCTTCTCAGAGTCAGGTTATTTAAAACCTAACATCTCATGCCAGTAATATATATATTAATATATCTATACTCCTGGTATATACCGGACTCTCCTCAGAGTCAGGTTATATAAAACATAACATTTCCAGTGTCTATACTCTATATATTTATATATCTATACTCCTGATATATATCAGACTTTCCTCAGAGTCAGATTATATTAAACCATCCATCTCCAGAGAATATAGTCTTTACATGTATGCGTCTAGACTACCTACATGTATATATCTGTACTCACTATATATATATAGTTTGGTATCTCTTAAGTGTTATAGTATTGAAAATACAGTCCGGTTAAGCGACACACCGCTATCCCAAGATGTATCCACATACCAAGTTTGGTATCTCAAAGTCGTATAGTATTCTGTTACTTGTGATATGCAGGCTTCATAACCGCTGCTCCCAACTAAATTCCATTATGTTTATTTCGCTCTTCGGGGCATTTAATTTTATTAGATACTGGGACCATACGCCGTACGACATGGGGAAGCATATAACTCCATGTCCACCGCCGTATGCATGCCGTTAAAATGGTGTACTATTGATTTTATGAATACTGAGTTCTGCTCAACCCGGGGCTAGAGGGCGTGAGCGGTAGCTAGCATATTTCACTACCTCTCATGAACAGTCTCAATTAAACCGAGACTACAATATTTCGTATGTGTCGTTTTCGGCCGTTTCCAAAGGTCCATTATCATACTCTTTTTTATTAAGCTGAAGTTCTTTAGGATACATATTATACATAGTTGGAAAGAAAGGGTTGTCAATGTTCAGTATGTCATCCAGATACCGAGAGGTGTCATTAAAATCTTCAATAACATCTGCCTTGGTATCTGGTGAAAGACTCAACATGAAATCTCTTTCATAGCAAAATAAAAACAAAGCTGCGACAAGTGGTGCACAGTTTGTACCCATAGGGATACCAACAATTTGTCTATAAAGGGTGGTACCATACCTGACGAAAATATTATCTAATAGGAAGATGAGCGCTTCACAAACTTCCTAGCAAGTCCACATAGTATAATTGTGTAAACTGCCGTTAGTAAAAAACGCTTTAATATTATTACATGCCAAAAATATAGTATTTTCTCTAGCGAATGTTTTTTGAATAAGAGAAATTAGCTTGTCTTTAATAAGGTGATGTGGTAAGGTTGTATATAGTGTAGAGAAGTCATAAGTGCTTATTGATGAAACTTGACCTGTATTGAAAATTTTATCAAGAACGTCTCCTGATTTGTTTATAGACCAAAATAAATTAATCCCAGAGTTTTTATCATAAAATAGTTTAACGTGATCTTTAACGGCAGTAAGACAAGAAGTTAAAAGTTTGGAGATGTTTGTTGTGGTGCAGGCACTAGAATTAGAAATAAAGCGAGCCTTATACGGATTTTTATGTAATTTAGGAATCCAGAACATGGTAGGCAGTTTATTTTGCTTATCGTTTACACCAGCCTTGAAAGTAGTGCACCGAGTGATATGTGCGGAAACAACATCATCCTCAGTAGAATTAACTGGAGTATACGAATTATTTGTAAAGTTGTTACAAGTCGATGATTGTACGATGGTGAGGGTACGACGGTAGGATGGCGATAACGTGAATGACCATCGTACCATCGCCAACGTACCACCGTACTATCCCCATCGTAAAAGCATGCCATCGTACCATCGCCATCGAGCCAGTAGAATTAACTGGAGTATACGAATTGGTGCTGCCGAGTTCCAGAGATAAAACATTGACGTAATTATTAGCTGCTTTATCTGCAGGAACTAACTTTAACTAACAAATTTATTATGAAATTCCTGAATTCTCGATTTTAAATTACGAAAGGAAAACCTAGGTCTCGGAGGAAGTAAAGAGGGTTAGCATTATAAAAGGTAATACGTGTATCTATAATTTTAAGAATTGACTTTTTCCAAGTAGAAAGCGAGTTTGGGTCCGCATATTCTCTACGACACCATTTTATACTAAAATCTTCAATGGAGTGGGCGATCTGGGCACGACATGCATTAAAATCAATATTTGAAGGTAATCTATATTTAGGACCTTTCGAAAACAAATGCCGAATACGTTTACAATATCAAAATTACCAGTGATGACATGACCTGCTGGAGCATAGCAAAATTTTGATTTGTTGCATTCACATTCCTTAGGAGTATTATGTACTATATCAAGGTCAGAAACTATTTTGTTGTAGTTGAAAATAATATTTCTAATAGGCTTTTTATACTTATAACAAATTACAGGACATTCGGAATTTTTGAAATATTTTGGGATAGAATCAACTACATGAGTATCTCGAAAAATACTAGGCATTTCAATGAAATCATTACCTTTATTAATATATAGTAGTTTTAGAAAATGCCTGACGTGATCAGACTCTTTGTCAATAGGGGGTCGGAGAACATGTTGTGGGTAGCTTTGAACTATGGAAGCATGGAATCTGTACGAATGAATATTTTGTCGGCTTCCTCGTCGATCAACTTTAGTGAAGAAATGGACAAAGAGGTAAGCCGTGAAAGCATAGAGTGCTTTCCAGACTGTTTAAAAATAGTATGTAATCAGCGACAGAAATAATTACACGCGATTTGCGTTTGATGTTACCATTACGCCTAAGACCGTGAGACCTATATTTACGCTTTCGAATAGAAAATATAGAAAAAATGTCAATATAAGAATCTTTAGAAATATTTCCTTGACAAAGTTCACTTTTACATCTGTTTCGGTTTTAATAATGCCGGGAACCATATCAATCTGTTCAGAAGACATTTGCAGGGGTTCAGTTAAACCATGCATTGTCAATTTATCGGAATCGGGTATTTCAACATGCAACCATACAGCTGAATTCGCGGGGACAACAGTTGTTTTTCTGACCAACACCCTACAAGTAACAGACTTTTCACTACCTACCCAACACTTTATTTCGTGTCACTATCTTACCAGTCTTATAGTTTATGTTTTCGGCAAACTTGAGAAGAAAATCTTGACCATTTATACCGTCTTGTACAATTTTACATACTAGTCGGTTTGCCAAACACTGTCCCCTTTGTATAGAAACCATTATCCCATTTCTTTTCAATAATATGACCTGTTCTGACAGAGTCCTTTTGTTGATCATCGATAGGCCTGTAAAAGGCACGAGCTTGACCTCTCAAACTGGTGGCAAGAAACAATACTCTGTTTCGAGTGTCCCAATGACAAAGCTCGGCACAGTCTTCAAAGTGGGAATGGTATTCTTCCCGACTTTCGTTTCCCATGGTAGCCATGTAAAAATGTTGTATCATTGTCACAAGCTTGGTTGCCTTGGTTCTGATTGTATCTGTATCGGTAACTATGGTATTGGTGTCTCCCTGGATATGGAGATCGGTGTCTACCTGGATATGGAGATCGGTATCTACCTGGATATGGAGACGGACTTCTCTGGTAACGTCTAATCATCGGTTGTCTATGGTAACTAGACGATCGATGACGACTAGGCCTGGAATGCCTTCTAAGGGGTCGACGGTGACGGTCTGTGGATCGATCACTTAAATACATGCAGTTATGCTCGCTATCGGACGGATGGTCAAGTGGTTTATTTTGCTTATTTGGAATATAGGCCTCTCTTCTGGGTGGGGTTTGAGCTATCTCGAGGTTAGGCGGAAGGTCTGGTGAATTGTTACGAGCATTGTTAGATGCACGCTCCTGGTCTTGTTCTTGATCTTGGTGTCTTTCATTTTCACTCTCAGACTGGGCATTTTTAGTTCTAATATTAAATTCAATCTCAAAATCGGTATTATTCACCATTGTGATCAATTCAAATTTTACACTAAACAAATGGTACTGTCCCTTTAATTAGTCAAATATCGGAATTGTTATTGTAATTCTTTAATTATGCGCTGCAATTCATTTCTTTGAACATGTTATTTCAGTGTCGTTCATTATATCTTTCGGCACAAAGACATCCCACTTCTGACACCAAACTTGTAATGACCGGCGGCTTTTTTTAATAGTAACATGAAGTCAACATAAAGTAACATATTTATTCTTTAACTAGATCTAGTGTTCAAAGTATTTAAAACAATATTACCTGAACTTTCTGTAGTCATCTCTTAATTAATACAAGAGCAAAAATAGCTGATATTTCAACAAAATGGCAGTATTTTATCTATACTGTATAGACACGGCGAAAGCGACCCAAGAGTAAATCAGTACTTATTTCGACGGACGAGAGTAAATAAATAGAAATCACTAGTCACCTTTAAGACCAGATTTGAAATAACCACAGAATTTCAGATAACCACAGGCTTCTAAATAACCCGCCACAGGTATAATACCACCAGTCACCTGAAGACCGGATTTCAAATAAATCCGCCAAAGGAACCTCTGAGAGAACTGACTTTTGATTGACAGACGCGTTATATATAAACCTTGGGTCATGATCATGTGATGCAAACTGGCAAATGATTGACATTCAGACACACCTCCACCACAGGACCGGTGGTGGAAGTGTGTCTGAATGATCCAATCGAAATTATCTAGTCCACCGGTAGCCATTGAAATTGGAGACCGGTGACCAGGCAAGGATTCAGACTCAACGGGCCTCAACAGACCATCGATCACTGTTATTTGCCAATAAGTAAGTAAAACATGTTTTAACGTGGTGCAGACGTACATGAATACATTCCTTGTTGAATTACGGAAAGAATGATGTAAGTTTTATACTGAACAGTGCCTTATTTATCACAAACATCGTAGGCAAATACTTTGAAGTGAGCAGGCTAAACCTACGCTATGAAACTTGGCTACTGTGACCAAAATGTGAAGATTATTTTATAACTAAGCATTTAAACAATGAATAATATCAACTAGGTTGCAAAGTTACATCATTACTATAACAGGAATTGGTGGTATTAAACCAGATTAATTTATAGAGCGATAAATTACTACCAGACCTTTACCGGCACCAACAACAACAATAAACATGGCCGCCTCCAGTAAGATTGTCAGTTGCTAATGTGGAAATCTATCAAATAATGCAGTTTAAGTGCAATTAAAGAAATGAAGATGATAATTCCTGAACACACCAAGGTGTATGTTATGCAAGTGAACAGTATTTATACTATAATAAATAGTAAAAGAATCACATTGTATAATGGTACCGAGATGTAAATCTAAACAATGATGCCCCCAAGTCTTACAATATATACAACACTTTACCATAGAAGGACGCCAGATCAATACTGATACAATGAATTTAGAATATATATATATTATATCATTTTGAGAGAATTAAATTCATAATAACGAACTTTCTATAATGTGTGTATATATATATATTAGAGTTAAGCTCTCACATTGATTCCGGTAATGGGTTTTCATGCGAGGCATCCGTGACCTGTGTGCGGGGCATTCGTGACCCTTGGACACATTTTCTAGATGTGTTTTTTTTAAATAAACAAGGTTGATGAAAGTGACTTTAGTATAAATATTTAATATTTAACTATTAAAGTGTCGTTATCATTTACATGTTGTTTTTCCATTTATTGTTCGGCGCCCCTTGAGGGCGCCGGACATACTGTGGTAGTACTTTGACCTTAGGCATGGGGAATCAAAAGGACTGATAGTTGAGTATGTTTGGATTGTAATTAAAAATGTTTAAATGGCATTTAAAGCATTCTATAAAACGCACCAGAATAAGATATAAAACACAAGAGATAAAACTGCTTAGCGATTTCTTGAATTTCTGTAAGAAATGATGCACCAATAATTCAAAAATTATACAAAATCATTTCATTAAAACAATGTCTCCCTGTATTTTGACTGAAAACGAGGCTGATTATAAAATCAAATGGTTAAATGCGTAGTACGAATTTTAGAAAAATTTAACGAAATTTATCGATCGTAATATCTGCGTTACAAATGTTTTCACATTGTTCTCGTTTTTAAATCGTTTTGATTAATTATTATTGGCAAATTACATTAAATGTTGCTAAGAAATGAGAAAATACGATGATATATCGGAAAGTTTTGGCATTTAAATTTCGTTTACGGGAAATCGCTAATTTTGTAATGCTTCATTTTGACTGTCAAATGCAGACAAATGTATTGAAAACGAAAGTAGATTTATGAGCGCAGACTCTTTGCATCAAGTTTTTCTTGTATTAAAATGTAAACATTTTCTATATAGAGTATCATCCAAATAAAGCCTGGGCTGGTCATAGTGGACAGCCATGATGTCTGGCCGGGCTGCTCTTACACAGCCTGGGCAGGTCATAGTGGACAGCCATGATGTCTGGCCGGACTGCTCTTACACAGCCTGGGCAGGTCATAGTGGACGGCCGTGATGTCTGGCCGGGCTGCTCTTACACAGCCTGGGCAGGTCATAGTGGACAGCCGTGATGTCTGGCCGGGCTGCTCTTACACAGTGATGTCTGGCGGGATTGCTCTTACACAGCCTGGGCTGGTCATAGTGGACAGCCATGATGTCTGGCCGGGCTGCTCTTACACAGTGATGTCTGGCGGGACTGATCTTTCGCAGCCTGGGCAGGTCATAGTGGACGGCCGTGATGTCTGGCCGAGCTGCTCTTACACAGCCTGGGCAGGTCATAGTGGACAGCCATGATGTCTGGCCGGGCTGCTCTTACACAGTGATGTCTGGCGGGACTGCTCTTACACAGTGATGTCTGGCGGGACTGCTCTTACACAGCCTGGGCAGGTCATAGTGGACAGCCGTGATGTCTGGCCGGGCTGCTCTTACACAGTGATGTCTGGCGGGACTGCTCTTACACAGCCTGGGCAGGTCATAGTGGACAGCCGTGATGTCTGGCCGGGCTGCTCTTACACAGTGATGTCTGGCGGGACTGCTCTTACACAGCCTGGGCTGGTCATAGTGGACAGCCATGATGTCTGGCCGGGCTGCTCTTACACAGTGATGTCTGGCGGGACTGATCTTACACAGCCTGGGCTGGTCATAGTGGACAGCCATGATGTCTGGCCGGACTGCTCTTACACACAGTGATGTCTGGCGGGACTGCTCTTACACAGCCTGGGCAGGTCATAGTGGACGGCCGTGATGTCTGGCCAGACTGCTCTTACACAGCCTGTGCAGGTCATAGTGGACAGCCATGATGTCTGGCCGAGCTGCTCTTACACAGCCTGGGCAGGTCATAGTGGACAGCCATGATGTCTGGCCGGGCTGCTCTTACACAGTGATGTCTGGCGGGACTGCTCTTACACAGCCTGGGCAGGTCATAGTGGACAGCCATGATGTCTGGCCGGGCTGCTCTTACACAGTGATGTCTGGCGGGACTGCTCTTACACAGCCTGGGCTGGTCATAGTGGACAGCCATGATGTCTGGCCGGACTGCTCTTACACACAGTGATGTCTGGCGGGACTGCTCTTACACAGCCTGGGCAGGTCATAGTGGACGGCCGTGATGTCTGGCCAGACTGCTCTTACACAGCCTGGGCAGGTCATAGTGGACAGCCATGATGTCTGGCCGGGCTGCTCTTACACAGCCTGGGCAGGTCATAGTGGACAGCCGTGATGTCTGGCCAGACTGCTCTTACACAGCCTGGGCAGGTCATAGTGGACGGCCGTGATGTCTGGCCGGGCTGCTCTTACACAGCCTGGGCAGGTCAAAGTGGACGGCCGTGATGTCTGGCCGGACTGCTCTTACACAGCTTGGGCAGGTCATAGTGGACGGCCGTGATGTCTGGCCGGGCTGCTCTTACACAGCCTGGGCAGGTCATAGTGGACGGCCGTGATGTCTGGCCGGGCTGCTCTTACACAGCCTGGGCAGGTCATAGTGGACAGCCGTGATGTCTGGCCGGGCCGTTTGGAAAATTGTCTGAATGACCTAGTTAATTCAAAATACATTTAACCAAGTCAACATAGCAACGTTTGTTAATATTATGTCCATGACCACTAAATATACCAAGGTTTAGTACTGATGATAAGATAGTTAAAATAACTGATAAACACGTGTACTGTTATTTAATAACGTATGTTTTAATTCTTCAAAATGTTGGCGCCGAATTGATGCTTTGCATCAAGTTTTTCTTGTGATGGTTGTTTTCCTCCCTCCATTGTGTCATAGACTGGATTCCAGTCTCATAGACTGGGTTCCAGTCTGTAATTAGACTGGGTTCCAGTCTGCAGTTAGACTGGGTTCCAATCTGCAGTTAGACAGGATTCCAGTCTGTAGTTTTAAAAAGTGTCAATATATTCATCCAAAACTTCAATACATCTGAATCCGGGACATCGGTTAATATCAACAGGAGTGGAAGGGCTAAACAAAGTTAAAAGTAAATAAATATGAACACATTTTAATAAAATATAAAAGTTTACACAGCAAGTTAGTGGCCTAATATGGGATATATGGTGTCTGTAAATTCCATGATGGGCGAGAGCGAAGATCGTGTCGCGTATCAAACTCGAGTCTCGTATGGAATTAACTGACACCGTATATACCACATTAGGTTACTAACACACTGTGTAACGATTATATCTTGCCGATCACATTTCAATAAATACTGAAAAGGGGATCCCTTGGAAACAACAAACACAAACGTGAGAGAAAAGTAGCAGGCTCAATTGTATTGTGTCTGTTCATGAGAGGTAATATAATTTGCAATGCCGTTCACGCCCTATAGCACAGGCTTAAGCGGTTTTCTACATTAAAGCCACAAAGAGTGGAGTTGATCATCCCAAAGGACCAGTATGTAATAAACATATGGAGTTAATGGTGCGTTTTCATTACTCATCAGTATAAATATTAAGACTGAACCCCCAGTTAATTATTTCATCGTAAATTCAGTAAAACTTACATTTATAGGGTAACTATAAAATATTAAAATCGTAATCTCTGAAATAATGCTATATGGATTTAATTGTAGTGTTATTTGACTTGTAACTTGTTATGTATTTAAATGTGTATAACACAGGGAGCATCATGGTGGACTTCACTCTGTAAATAACGATTATTATTATTGTTGTTGTTGTTGTTGTTGTTGTTGTTGTTGTTGTTTTAACAACAGAATCACTGACAAGAACTATATTTGCACTGGAGATACAATAAAATATGTCCCGCATAGGCCGATAAGTCACAAAAAGTAATGAAGTGCGCTACTTTAATTGTGTAATAACATGTTACTTACAACAAAATATAAAAAGCACGTTAAATATTAATACACCTAAGGCTGATATACATAACTTATATGAAACAGTTAATAGTGTTGAAAACCTTTGCCTATCCCATTTTACCAAAGTGACACTCCGCCATTACAACATTCTATCAATTGTTAAGGTATTTTGCAATAATATCGTGACATGTTGTTGCATACCTTACTGCACGAAAAGAGTTTAAACACCCGGATAAGTTACATTAACCCTAGTGGTTACAATTTCAACATGGATGACAATATATTCATCTGTCGATTTAGACCTATATTTCGTCAAACAACTTTATTTTGTGTGATTATATCCACGTCGTTGTCTTCTTCTAGTGTTGTGTCGGCTATAACAACATGTAAGTATTGATTTATACTAGTACGTATCAGTGAAAAGTGGTCGTTTATTGAGGTCGTTTCTATATTGAGCAGCAGGTGTGACTGCGTTTAAAATTGAGATCAATGAATGAATTCATAAATATTTATAGATCATTTGTATGAATTTAAACAAGCGTTTTTTTATTGGATGTAACGAAATCCTATCCAGAAGTGATGTTAAGCCTCTGCCGTATTTTATTTCTAAATAAACGCAAATATGCTACTCGGGTTACCGGTATACGTGAAGGTTCACCATCCATGTTATGAACATTGTAATGCGAGTAGACGTGTTTAAGTAAATAATTTAAAAGATAGCATCGATCGTAAAACAGTCATACGAACCCATTGCTCTGTTGGATACGTGATCACATACACACTGTATAATATATCTTTATAAATGGGGAACATGCTATTTCATACAAAAAAAAATAGTGTTAAAGGGATTGGAGGCTATCTTGAAGAATAATGGGTGTCAATCCAAATACGAGTAATACCACCATAATGTGTTTCAGTTGCATACATAGATTGTCAGAACATGCTTATCAAAATTTGTTTTAACTGGAACTTGATAGTTTGATATGGTATTTTTGGAATGGTGACTTATAGGCCCAGTGTGCTGTGTGTATGATATTCTGAAATATATTCTGTTTAATATATGCTTGTCTGTACTTGCATGTATTATTATTACACATACACGTTTTTCATACTTACTTTTCTTACTTACTTACTTTTCTTACTTACTTACACTCACTTACACTTACTCCAACCGACCGACCGACCGACCGACCTACTTACTGATGAAACACTATATGTCTTAATAGTGCAGCACATATGCAGTGTCCAGAATATGCAGTATTACGATTTTTAGATTTAGATTTTTTAACTTCTCAAAATTATTGCAAGTTGAGTAATAAAACGGACCCCAGTAGAATAAGTCTACAAAGTTCTCGCCTCTCACCGCTGCGGGATTGAATCCCGCTGAGAGCTCGACTTCTCATGAACAGAACTTCTTACTTCTCATGAACAGACTTAATAAAACCGAGTCTGCTGCTTTATTCTCTGAATTGTGTTTGTTGCTCTCAAAGGATCACCTTTATCAGTATTTATTGTTAATTGTTTAAGACCACAACGGTCTTACAACGGTCTTTTTACCACTGGCCGTTCCAAGGCGGTAGCCCTATTGTCAACTCTGTTTATGTTTTTCAAGTCACATACCTTGCCTCTTATTTATCATTGCAATTGTTGTTGCTTTCGATGCGTGGTTTTGACTGCTACATTCCTGTTTGACTTCTATATCTACTTTTAATGTATAGGGAGTTGGGAGAATTTCGAATTACCGTAATATAATATAAATAGGAAAATTGGGATAGTGTGCATAAGAGTGCTTTTAATGAATATAACACGTAGTTGTTATTACAATGGACTGATCCGTTTGAAGTGAACAGAATGGATTATATAATGGAGCAATGGTAAAGTAATATCATGTAATGCTAACTCGCTGTATGTCAGGAGAATAGCACGGAAGACAATCTAATCGTATTGTTGACGGTAGCAGTTAATACAGCGGGTATTAAGGATAGTGAGGCGAGTGTGCATAAACAATGTTTCTTGAATTTCTCACCTGACAGCGGTATTCCCATTCAGTTTGACATAATATCACTCTACTATACGCTCCAGTACAGCCTTCCTCATATCTACACACATGGTCCCTATCAGAGTTTGATTAAGTAGAAAATAGATGTGTCAAAACTGATATAATGCTAGACACCATAAGTCCTGGTATCATCACTGGAACAGAAACTTGGTTCGACCTAACAGTTTCTTATTATGAATACTTTCCAAAAGACCTTTTCCCTGTGCATAAGAAAGATAATCCCCCAAATAAAAAAGGTCAGAACCATGGTGGTTTTATTGCCATACGAAAGGATTTCAAATTATGTGAGGTAACTGAAAACCAGACCCAATGCGAAATGTTTGGGGTTGAAAACCCTGTACTAACCAATACCAACAATTAACTGATATATTAGGGGACCATGCACTCACACAGAACTACTAAAATCATAAATTAGAAACAACAGCGAATGACAAATGTAAATACATAGATCCCCAGACCCCAGACATACCCATAAATAAACAATGTAATATTCATTGCAATGTCACTCAAAAATATATTCTCAGAAAAACTGAAAGCACCACAATACCACCACTCAGATGCAATAGTGAACCAAAATCAGACCCAACATCAAAAGCCAACATACTAAATGAACAGTTCCAAAATGCATTCACACCTTTCACAAATAATCCCTTAACACCCCCCATATCTTGCATCGCTAGTACCTACAACAGTTAATGCAGCATCAGACTACAGCTTACGAAATGCAAACGATCTTCAAACTATTAATTCCCGAACTAGTTTCTACTCCAACTCCTTCATTCCTTTGGTTACTCGTGAGTGGAACAAACTTCCTTTCGAAGTAAGAAACTCTGACTCCATAAATGCACTAAAGCATCACCTTAACCGTAACCTTAATTACACGCCTAAGCATTATTACACAGGCAAAAGACGTGCACAGCTTCTTCATACTCAGGCTCCGCACCAAGTGTAGCTCGCTTAACCACCATTTGTTCATAAAAAACATCATCGACTCTCCTTTATGTCGATGTGGCGGCATAGAAACTACTCAATAATACAAATTCAGCTGTCCATTGTACGACAATGCTCGTGCGGAAATGCTGGCTAGACTTAAACCACTGTGCACAGCTTCACTAAACATAATATTATTTGGTGATTCCTCGATATCCTACGATATTAATGTCACTATATTTGAAATTGTTCAGAAAAAAGAAATATAAAAAGATCGGACAGGGAAAGTAGCATTCAAGGAGGACAGTCAACCACAAAACACAGAAACAAACACGCAAACAGACAAACAAGAAGGCAAAAGCAATGATAAATGCAAACGACATCACAAACACAAAAGGGTTGACAATAAGGCTACCGCCTTTGGAACGGTCAGTGGCAAAGTAGGACACTGGGGGTTTAAACCGGTTCTAGGGTGCAGTTTATTTTGTCAAGCAAATGTTTTTAACATTTTACAACACAAGAGAAGCTGCTACACCGCGTACCGAATCTACTAGAACAATATATGTTTCCTGGGTCTGATGCTGTCGTCCTGTCTCCGCCTGTCACCCCCACTGTTGCCCCACTATCGTGTCTATTATACATTTGTTATTATAATATTTCGCTAAATTGAATTTTCGTTTAATTTTAAGATAATCCAACTACATTCAAATGTTTTGTTTTATTATTTCTTTTTCAAACTTGTTTTGGTCCCTATAACTAATCACTGTTAGATGTATAGCTATATTACATTGAACACTTAAAAAATATTTCCACTGTGCAATTTTATACGCCATTGTTATATGTAATTTATATAATACCTAGGAAAGGAACTCTATAAGCAATTGCTTGCGTTCCAATCCTTTTTCACATTTTGTATTATGTACATTTTCACCGATTGTATAAATATTGGAAATAAAATAGGTTTAAACCAAATAATCGCATACTAAATAAAGGACCGCACTCACAGACATCCACATAACGCAAAATGGTAAGGAAACACTTTTAGATAGCATACACCCTCACATGGCCTCAGGTCCTTATCAGATTCATGGCAGAAAACTTAAAAATGCAAACACATACTTTTTCAGATACTCACCATACAATTCCAAACATTACTGTCCTCTGGAATAAATTAGGACGAATGTGTTCATCTCCATTTTTAAAAACATGCCACACACTTGTATGTCCATCAACTACAGACCAAATTGAATATCGCTAACATGCATATGTTGCAAACTACTGAAACATATGAGCCGCAACACACGAAAACGTCCCTTCGGACGTTTAGACGACAACGTCGTAAAGTAACAATTTATGACGTCAACGGTAATCAATTAATTACTAATCAAAATTCTCTTTACTTCCGTGTTTTACCTAATTATTATATCATAGGGAATATGTTTTCTTAATATAAATAGTTGATGCTATAGAAAATGGTAATTGTTTATGTTATTTGTTGATATTTAATCAACGACGTCGTCCAAGACGCCGACATCAACGTCAAAATTAACGGTTAATAATACAATATTTAATTTTCAAATTGAGACAAAATCATTTTTAATTAAGATATCAACATAAAATAAAGAGATTTTTAAAGAGAAAATCACCATGTTTCATAAATATCAAAAAATATAAAAAGTCAAAATTGTGTCTGAAGGGACGTTTTCGTGTGTTGCGGCTCAAATTTATCATTTCAAACAATATCATGAAATAACTTGAAGGAAACGGCATCCTTAACAACCTACAACTTGGCATTGTATCTTTCCGTTCATGTGAAACCAACTTGTCTCATTCATAAACGATCTAGCAAAGTAACACAACTAATATATATATATACAGACATAATAGTGATGGACTTTACGAAAGATTTCAATAATGTACAAAACAAACTCCTAGTACTTGTTTACAAACTGTATACAATGGCAGTAACATCAATTCCCATAATTGGGTCACTGATTTCCTACCTCACTGAACCCAGAGTGTTGTTCTGAAAAGTCGAAATTCGAACATTGTAGCTTTAGGCAAATGGGGTAAAGATTGGCTAGCGATTTTCCACCCAGATAAATACTCAGTTCTAATTGTCACCTTTTGTATTTAACTATAAAATGCATGGTCATCAATCAGAAAAAAAGCAACAACTCTACTAAATGTTTAGCTATTACAATTCAGTCAAATCTAAAATTATATAAGATAAACTCTATGACTTCTAAAGAAAACCAGACACCCGGCTTTCTAAGAAGAAACTTAAAAGTAAACTAAACAAGAGGTCAATGACCTTGTAGCTCTAATGATCGGTTTTTGATAGCTAGTTCAGCATTCCTGTGAAGTTTCATGAACATCTGTCAAGTAGTTTCAGAGGAGTAGTCGCTACACGTTTTTACTCTATAACTCTATGAAAACATAGATGGCCGCGGCAGCAATGTCGAATCAAAATATTTTCAACAAGGACTATCAACATGTCATGCTGATCATTTTAGAAAAAGTCCCATATCAATATCACTTATAGTTTTCAAGAAGTAGTCGCTACAAATTTGTTTTTTAAAAATATATTTTCAGCCGTGGCGGCCATCTTGAATGTTCGACCAACCTGACATTTTGCTAAGATCAACTAGATATCAAGAGCAATATTCTTGTGAAGTTTCATGAAAATCCGTCAGGTAGTTTCAGAGGAGTAGTCTCTACACGCTTTAACTATATAACTCTGTGAAGCAAGATGGCCGCTGGCAGCCATGTTTAACGTTAAATCAAAATTATTTCGACAATGACCAACCTCATGTCATGCTGCTTGTTTTAGAAAAGTCCCATATCAATATCACTTATAGTTTTCAGGAAGTAGTCGCTAATAATTTGTTGTTTTTTTAATCTATTTTAGCCATGGCAGCCATCTTGAATTTTCGACCCTCCTGACATTTTGTTAGGATCAACTAGACATCAAGAGCAACATTCCTGTGAAGTTTCATGAACATCTGTCTAGTGGTTTTAGAGAAGTAATCGCTACACGTTTTTATTATGTAACTCTATGTTATGTTGATAATTTTAGAAAAGTCCCATATCAATATCACTTATAGTTTTAAAAGAAGTAGTCGTACAAACTTACTTTTTTTAAAATCTATTTATAGCCGTGGCGGCCATCTTAAAGTTCCGGCTAACCTGCAAGTTTGCTAGGATCAATTCGACATCAAGAGCAACATTCCTGTGAAGTTTCATGAACATCTGTCTAGTAGTTTTAGAGAAGTAATCGCTACACGTTTTTATTATGTAACTCTATCTAAACAAGCATGGCCGCTGGCAGCCATGTTTAAAGTCGAATCAAAAATATTTTCGACAGGGACCATCATCATGTCATGCTGATCATTTTAGAAAAGGTCCCATATCAATATCACTTATAGTTTTCAAAAAGTAGTCGCTACAAACTTGTTGCTAGTAACAAGTAATCATGGGCAACATTTCTGTAAAGTTTCATGAAAATCCATCCAGTAGTTTTAGAGGAGTAGTCGCTACAAAAAAACGTTACGGACAGACGGATGGACGACGGACACCGCACCACGGTATAAGCTCTGCTGATCTTTGATCAATGGAGCTAAAAAATAATTTGCATAGAAATCCCTAGTAATACCAGCATTAGAATACAGCGTCACTGTTTGGGACCCGGACACAAGCTGCCAAACTAGTTAAATTATAAAAAACTAGGTTTGTAAGCAATCACTATAGCGACATTAGCTCAGTAACAAACACAATCCATAACCTGAATTGGCCACTACTTGAAATAACTACTTAAGAGGGGATCCCTTGAAATCTACGGTGTCCTGTTAGGGCCATGTTACCATCGCATCTTACCATCGACCATCGACCTAGGTCGATGGACGATGGTAAGTGTCCTGTTAGGGTCATGTTACCATCGCATCTTACCATCGACCATCGACTAGCCATCGCATCTTACCATCGACCATCGACCTAGTCGATGGTCGATGGTAAGATGCGATGGTAACATGACCCTAACAGGACACTAGTCGATGGTCAATGGTAAGATGCGATGGTAACATGGCCCTAACAGGACACCTTAGAAATCTCATGAAACTCGCAGAATTAGATCCAGAATCAGCATGTTATTTTACGTCATACACCACATAGACGACATTATACCCCTGGACAACTATTACACTCAACAACAAAATTAAGGGTCATATTTTGAGTCAGAAATTCTTGGTTATTATTTTACCTAAAACTAAATTACAATTGAATTCCCTTTGGTTCACCCTTGCACTAAATTGTACTGATAATTACCCTCCCGTGAATGCTCTAAATGCTCGTGCAACCCGTTCTACCCGACACCTACCCCCAAAATGAAGTGAAAATTGGTATCGGACAGTTGAACCAAATTTTGAAATATTGAGTATTGGTGGACTTTTGAATTGAATGGTGTGTAATCTTTTGGATTTTATTAATTTTAACCAAAACCGATGCCGAGAAGGCACATGTCTCACGACGAAGCCGCCATAGTAGTTGGGCGGTTGCTGGCTGGCGAGTCTCAACGTCACGTGGCATGTCTCTTTAACGTTAGCCGGAGTGTAATTCGAGAAGACCGTACCATGGCTTTGATGGCCAAACGCCGGAGGTTTGATTCGGCTGTCACGCTGAATATAGACTTTGAACGTGCCACCGGAGTGAATATTTCTGCTCAGACATTTAGGAATAGGCTCCATAATGACAACGTACGTGCACGTCGACCTGTTGTACGCCCGCCGTTAACGGCACAACACCGAGTAAACCGCCTGGCCTTTGCGAGGGATCATGCACCTTGGCAACTGAGACAATATCGCCATATGTTCTTTACTTTGTCTGGATTTTCATGACGGTCGACGTCGTGTCTGGCGACAGCGAAACGAGCGCTTCAGGAAGTGTTTCAAAGCGCAACACAACCAGTTTGGAGGAGGGTCGGTTATGGTTTGGGCCGGTATCTCTTACGATGGACGCACAGACCTCCATTTGTTTACGAATGGGACTGTAAATGGCCAAAGATATAGGGATGATATTCTTGCGCCATATGTGGTACCTTATGCCGGTGCAGTTGTCCAGGAATATATCCTGATGAATGATAATGCCACCGCATATCGTGCCAGAATTGTCAATGCCTACATTGAGGACTAGAGCAATCACCGGATGTCACCGGACCTCAGTCCAATCGAGCATGCCTGGGAGACGGGTTTCAGCCAATCAGCCGAAGCCGTCGACCAGAACGGAGCTCGCTGCTGCCCTTATTGAGGCTGATGGGGTCATTGTCGTACCGGGTACTACAGAAATGCCCCCAAATATTCATAAATGTACCCGAGACGACAAAATACAATGTCGTAAAACGCGGCCGTAACGCATTCTGTTACTTCACGGAAACGAAACTTTCAGTGTTTACAAAGTTTAATCGATTCACTTTTTAAAAGCCGCTAGCAGTTGCCTCGGTCTTAAAGGAATGCAGTTGATCTAAATATTTTACCTACTCTTCTTGAATGACGAGCTGCATATTTGTTTACTTTTTTACGCGGGGTTTGATGATTTACAACTTCCGGTTTAACGACAATACGTTCTGTATTTTATTACTAACTATGGCAGTCTAAATATATTTTAAGAATAATAGCGCTATAGTTAATGATAAACAATATTGTTTAAGCAGTTGTTTTATCAAGTTCTAAATTGTTTTAATTCCGCCAATGAGATCTTGTTCGTCTGGGTACGTTTCTGTATATTTGGGGACCGTTCTGGAATTCAAAGATTTTCGGGTACGTTTCTGTATACATAAATGTACCCCGGATACGTTTCCGTAGTACCCGATACGACAGTGACCCCATCAGCCTTATTGAGAAATGGGATATGATCCCACAGTTTGACATCCGTAAATTGATCAGAAGCTTCCCAACACGAGACAGGGACGTTATTCAGGCCAGGGGACGTCATACTCGTTTTTTCGAACCATGTGCGATTACGAAAATTGATGAACTGTAAAAAGACGTACCCCACACACTCCCATATTTTCACCGGACTTTTGGGGGAGTTTACAAACAAACTTTAAATTTGGACTATTGTTATGGATGAAATTGCCGTTTTATTCAATGAATTGTGTTATTGGATGTTGTTTTTGATTATGGATTATGAACTATACATGTAAGTAAACTAGGTGATATATTTTTCATTGTTCAATATATGACTCTTAACATTTTTTGTTGAGTGTAATTTCCCATATATTAACATTACAGCCTAATATGATGTCACACATATCATTATACTCCATCATACTCAAAACTGTCAGTAAACCATCTTTAGAGTTAGCACAACACAGATATAGCAACAAGTCAAGCTCCATTTCGGCTTCCATGTTCAGAATTTTGGTCAAAGTGAAATTAGGTATCAATTCTAGGCCAATTCAGGTCAAATCTGACGAAGAACACAAACAAATATCTTACCTCACAAACCGTAGTGCCATTCACTTGTCTCTGCTATGATTTACCTGGTTCTTGAAGCAAAATATCTGGGAATCTACTCTCTACACAAAAATATTAATCAACACTACCTATCATCTGACAGAAATGGGCATAAATAGCTATCACGGGAGAGAGAGAGAGAGAGAGTATAAATGATTGTGTAGCACTCATTTGTTTTATAGACCAAATGGAGAATCACTGCAACAAGGAGATCAGCATGATCTTAGAGAGCATTTACCAGGGCAAGCTCATCCTCAACACACCCGTGACTGACTTTAATTATGTTTTGGAGAGCAGCAGCATCTCCGAATGTGAGACAACGATAGAGGCATGGTACACATTGAAAAACCTCATGTTTTACTTTGAAAAACTAGACCTGTCGTGTTCAGACGGATATTTGGAGTTTTATGACGGTTCATATAGTGCGGTCACAGGTAAGCAAAATTAAAACAAAAGTTTTATAGCAAAAAAAGGGAATTTACTATATTGTATCCAAGTAGTCCAAGAAATTGCGATTATATTTTAAAAAATAATTGTACATTTGATATAGTTATGTTACCTGATCCCGTTTTGATTTTGGCTAAAAGACCTACTTTGCCACTGACCGTTCCAAGGCGGTAGCCCTATTGTAAACCCTTTTGTGTTTGTGATGTCGTTTGCATTTATTATTACTTTTGCCTTCTTGTTTGTGTGTTTGCGTGTTTGTTTCTGTGTTTTGTGATTGACTGTCCTCCTTGAATGCTACTTTCCCTGTCTGATCTTTTTATATTTCTTTATCTAGAAAGTTGACTTGTCCAAATCGTGGCTCTGTAGCAATGCACAGTGTCGCTGTTGGTGTCCGAAGGCTAAAAGTTTAAATTCTCTATAATGTGGTTACACACAAGCACGCACGCACGCACACACACACAAACACACACACTGATAATTTTAAACACATTCATAAATGTTAAATATAGATTACCTAAAGGATCAATTTGATTATCAAGAATTATGTTTACGTTGTTCTTTCACGAGTGAGTTGCTTGATAAAACAAGCTTCATATCGATGAAACAAGTCCTGGTAAAACCAACCTTTTATAAATTGTAACATCGATTTGGCATTCCTATTACTTGTGATTCAGACTGAAATAATGATAATCAATTCGTTTAAAACCATAAATTCCATAAATAGATCTTTAGACAATGTCTTCTATCTTTAGATAGAATTATGTGATTATACACGGTCTTTCTTCAATTAATTATGTATGAAATACATTTAATTTGCTTGTTCCAATTCTTCACACAACACTCATTTAAAAAATAACCGGATTATGTTACACAATAGTTGTTGTTGTAGTTATACACCCTGTCCCAACCCAAAACAGACACAGTGGATAGTCGTAACACACTCGTATCTAATAACAAAGAAGATGGTCCAGTATCCTATCCACTCTCAGAAGGCGATAAGCCTATGCCCATTAGAACAATGATCCAAAGGTGAAAACTACAAATGCCTTTTATTGTTATTTGCATTGTCTTAATGTGATACCGTCTCAAAAATAAAGAATTTATTATTATTGTTGGTTTTGTTGCTTTTGTTTGTTGTTTTTGTTGTTTTTGTTGTTGTTCTTCTTCTTTTTCTTCTTCTTCTTCTTCTTCTTCTTCTTCTTCTTCTTCTTCTTCTTCTTCATCGATTTCTCTTCTTCTTCTGTTTCTTCTTCTTCTTTTTGTTATAATGTCAAGGTGTATACTTGTTGTTGTTGTTACACTCAATAGGACTTGAAGGTCGAATTTGCGGGATTAATAACCCATCTGCCGTGTATACCACCGCTAATAGAGAGCTGAAGGTGAAATATACAGCACTTAAAAACAAATACAAAGTTGAAGCGGCTTCCATCATCTTCACAGCTTATATGTATGGTTGGTATTTACTTTTGTTTAATTGTTTCCCTTCTTTTTACAAGACGACTATTAAATATTGCTTCTTCGGCCGTAATGAACAATACATGATATAGAAAAATGCAGGTAACACGAGTTGGATCTATTGCGTCATGCATATGTAATAAATGATAATTATGATGTAATGGCAACGACCTTGAAGACAAAGAAGGCAGCAACCTTATAATCGCTTTTAATCCTAATAAACTAAATCCCTCTGCAACAAATAGTTCGTTACAAAATGACCAGTAACGTACTTACCAATTTACAAAAGCCTTAAATGTAGGTTTTATGTTGCGAATACAGATAAAATAAATGTTTTTGTACCGAATGAATTACTGAACCTGTTGTTCTATCAAATTGTGTAGAGGAAGAGAAATTGATAATTAAAGTTGCCGGTGTCTATGTATAAAATGCACCGGCAGAATTTATACACTAAATTTATTTTATATTCCACTTGAATAACAGTAATTTGTCCTTCAACGCACAAATTCCATTATTTTACATGCGAAATACAAGTCACTACTTTGCGCACACAGATGGGTTTTAACACATATTGTATAACGTCATAGACTTACTAGTACTATTTTTAAAACAACATAATATTACATCGTCCACAGTTGTATCCTTTCGATTAAAGGTTCGGGTTGCTATAGTTACAACTACGAATGTGCAAACGGACGCTGCATTGATGATGATGTATCGTGTAATGGATACAACTCGTGTGGAGACAACTCAGACTGTCGTCTAGAGGCTGGAGCAATTGCCGGCATCATCTTTGGCAGTTTGGTCGGAGTGTGTATCTTAGTTACAGTCGTCGTCATCGTGATTCGCTGTAAACGCCAACAGAAACGCAGAAATAATATGGTAAGTCGGTGACAATTTTCTTTCTAAACGTGTATATTTTACTTGGCACAATTGTGTTTTATTGTTTCAGAACAAAACATGTCCTTGTGAAAGGGGCTCATTTTAGTATATTGTCTTAATCTGTCGGAATAGGAATGTTTTGCTTTGGATACACATCCGGCGGACTGTAAACAGCATAGTTAACCTCCGGCCGAATATACACTGTATTTTACACGGTATAGACTCCTCAGAATGTTTTTTCCATATGTTTACCAGTGAAATTGACTACATACCATTTTCAAACGGTTACACAGAATGTGTAAGCAATGTTGCATTAAACTGGACATTGTCAGATCTTCTCTTCTGCATTAGATGAAAGACCAAAATGTATTAAAAAGAGGTCGAGATTTTTAATAATTTCTAAAAGTCATTAATGTGCCCCAAAACAACAATACTAAAGGTTTTAATATTTTTCGTCAATTTATTCATTACTTTTAATCACTACCAATTGAACTATGATCGCAACATTTTAATTTTCCCCGAAATTGACTAACCTTTACAGTTTAAATGCATACACCGAATAGTTTTGAAAAACGCTGCATTTCCATATCCCATCCAAAATGAAGAAAATGTTCTAGACCTAATTGCATATTTGGCACTGCACGCTTATCTGTAGGAGAGTATGAGCACATAGGGTAAGCAGAGATCTGGTTTTGACATATGTTTATTTCAAAATACGCATAGTGTGAATGAAGGACGCAAAATGTTGAAAAACTGAATCGTTTTTTTAAGTGTATTTAAGCGAACGAATGCTGTGGAACTTGTGACTGATCTCCAAACATAGCTTATTTTGCATTGTATTCAATGGGCGGTCTGACACCATATGTACCTTATTGACTGCTACATCTGCTGTATGTACCTTTATTGACTGCTACTTCTGCTATATGTACCTTATTGACTGCTACTTCTGCTGTATGTACATTATTGACGGCTACTTCTGCTATATGTACCTTTATATCTACTGCACTGCACTGCTGTTAATAATTTATTCTTTTCTGAGATTAATACTGTAACGGAGTTTCAACCAGTTAACCGTCAGGTTGTTGGTATTCCTATGGGGACTAATTGTGCACCACTCGTCGCAGATTTGTTTTTATACTGTTATGCAATATATTTTATGCTGAGTTTGTCACCTGCTACACAGGCCCACATTATTGATGCGTTTAATAATACATCTCAGTATGTAGATCAAGTCCTCAATATTGTTTATCCTATCTTTGCTGCTCATATGGTCAGTAGTATTTGTCACAAGATAGCCACGAATGGTTGGGACTAACTCAGGAACGAATACATGTAAGTGACTGCATTTACATAAGTTTAATGCAGCTTTTAAAATATGTTAAATATATATACAATTCAAAGAAAAACAAACGAATACACAGATGTGTCACAGGATGACCCTAGTGGTTGGGGCTAACTCAGGAAAGAATCAATGACGGTGAATGCATTTACATAAGTTTAATGCAACTTTTAAAATATGTTTAATATATATACAATTATCTAAAAAAAAACAAGCGAATACACAGATTAACTATGACAAGAATATTCTCATAAACGTTTAAGACGTTCTTAATATTGTTATAAATACTGAATGTATAAGACACTAAAGTGTTGTTAAAGTTATAACAATGTTGATTTATGATCTAGCGCGATAACTGTGATGCGCGAGAGCTCATGAAGATAATGATGCGTGAATCCAATGGGTGATTGTCTTCAAATGCCTCCTGTAAGGGTTGATGACGCGATGTAATGATGGTTAACCTCCACTGAGATTGTGGGTGATGTTCCTCCAGTGAGGACTGATAACGGGCCCACCTTGTGTCCCGGGGGTTGTCGCTAGTAAAACCTGGCCATGCTGCGCAGGTACGGGGACCGTCTCCACCGCTCGCTACGTTATCCGTGGACGCTTAGCTCCACTCCGGAATATCTAAACCTGGATGGCTTGTCTCCAATCCTGGATGGCTTATCTCTAACCCTGGATGGTTTATATCCAACCCTGGATGGCTTAGGCTGTAATTATACATACGTTTTAGATGTCGGTTGACAAACATAACAATCTTGCATAATTATCATTACCCAAACAAATCATTATTCAATAAATATATGTAAGCTGTCCTAATGATGAGTAGCAATGTATACATATTCTACAACGCCATGTATACGCCATGTACGTCGCTGTTAATCAATGCCCCTAATACATGTAATATAAACATTATCAAATCACTCGTATATTACACTCACTGAGTCATGCATGCACGCATGTCAACTAATGACCACATTATACAACGCTATGCATACGCGTCGAACATTTATCCTAGTCACTCATCTCATTGTTAACTAATGTTAACAATCGTGTATTACAATCACTGAGTTATACGCCAACGTTAACTAATGCACCTATTATCCACTGTTATCAAATTAATAGTGTTCTACAATTAATGATCAATTATAATAATTACATCTAATAAAGTAACTTCAAAATCAAATGCTAGTCTAAAGTTAATGTCTGAGAAACATCAAAGCTAACCGGATGTCGTAACCGCCAACAAAGATGGCGCCGCCCACTGAATACAAATGTACGATAAAAACTAATTAAATAAATACTGACCACATATTGCCTGTGAATTTCGCCGTCCAATCTCTGTTCCAACAAAGCAACTATATCAAGCAATCCCGGCAAGAACTAGGAGACAATGGGATTTATAGCAAACATTACGCCCAAACCATTATTTCCCCCGTTCAGTCCGTGACAAACGTGGCTAAATCTGCAGTATTGAATCTACACGAGAGGCCCTTACACAATTTTACCGTTTAAGGAAGAGAGACCTACCGTTTACATGCATTAGCACAAAAATAAAACTTATGACACGGCCTCTCTGGCGGCCACTTAAAATTTGCACGCTTTTACGTGTTACATGAATATATCATGGATATTGTGAATTTGTTTCAACTCGAACAATAGATTAGGGTGTAACTGACAACTTACAAGAGCTATGTACCACCAATACGCTGTACCCGTGACATTTTGTGACAAGATGAAAGATGAAAGAATAATGTTGTATTAACGTATAAGACGTGTGTGCACTGTTTAGAATGTACTAAATCTACTGTCTATAGATAATATGAAATAGAAATGTTGGTGATGTTTCTAATCATCAGTAAAGTTACAGAGAAATTAACACTCTGATATTAAATAACACGATGATACTCTGATGCGCTAGGTGATGAATACGGTGCGAGACTCCAACTGGCGTCGATGATCATCACATGCCTCTTTGAGGATTGATGATATGATGATGACCCTCCAATGCCTTTATGATGTGATGGACCTCCAATGAGGTTTGATGTCAACCAAACACGTGTCCCGGGGGTCGTCGCTTCCATAACATCCTGACCTATATGTCCAAGTACGGGGACCGTCTCCACCACTCATAACGTTATTCACCAGCTGCTTTCACATCGAGGGCTTACACATTCATTGGGCTTAGATCCACACCTGGAGGCATAGGCTGTAACGATACATGTTTTTAGACGCCGGTTCATAAATCAGACAATCGTATACAATCATCGTTACACATTACACACATTATTTAAAATACATATGAACCATTCGCATTTAGTAATGTAGATGTATGCTAATCTTATAATACTATCCATATGTATCAGAATAGAGACAAGTATACTCCAGATCAATCTACTGAGGATGATGTTGGTTCCACGCATATCAATACAATACCATACAAATTCTTTATTGCGATTAAGGCCATCAGCCCATTACACAGTGCAAATTCAAAAAAAAGAGTATGATAATGAACCTTTGGAAACGGCCGAGCACGACACATACGAAATATTGCAGTCTCGGTTTGATTGAGACTGTTCATGAGCGGTAGTGAAATATGCTAGCTACCGTTCACGCCCTCTAGCCCGGGTTGAGCAGAACTCAATATTCATAAAATCAATAGTACACAATTTTAACCATCCCGAAGATGGCATGCATACGGCGGTGGACATGGAGTTATATGCTTCCCCATGTCGTACGGCGTATGCTCCCAGTATCTAATACAATTAAATGCCACGACGAGCGAAATAAACATAATGGAATTTAGTTCGGAGCAGCGGTTATGAAGCCTGCGTATCACAAGTAACAGCCAAAAGACTAAATTAAAAAGCAGACAACGTATCCTATAAGTGGTTAAATAATACCCAGAGCCTTTTATCGGCCGGAGTAGTGGAACCACCGAATCAAAAATTAAGTAAGAAAACAAAAGAAATTGAAAATGTACCACCGATAGCTAAATATAAGTATCGGGCTTAGCGATCTCCAAAGATCGAGTGAATAACAGTATTGATTGCAAGCGCGGGGAGACATTTTACTGCCGCCACACTGCACATGCAACGCCACTGTGCTATATAAAAAAGTATGATAATGGACCTTTGGAAACGGCCGAGCACGACACATGCGAAATATTGCAGTCTCGGTTTGATTGAGACTGTTCATGAGCGGTAGTGAAATATGCTAGCTACCGCTCACGCCCTCTAGCCCCGGGTTGAGCAGAACTCAATATTCATAAAATCAATAGTACACAATTTTAACCATCCCGAAGTTGGCATGCATACGGCGGTGGACATGGAGTTATATGCTTCCCCATGTCGTACGGCGTATGGTCCCAGTATCTAATAAAATTAAATGCCACGAAGAGCGAAATAAACATAATGGAATTTAGTTGGGAGCAGCGGTTATGAAGCCTGCGTATCACAAGTAACAGCCAAAAGACTAAATTAAAAAACAGAAAACATATCCTAAAAGTGGTTAAACAATACCCAGAGCCTTTAATCGGCCGGAGTAGTGGTACCACCGAATCAAAAATTAAGTAAGAAAACAATAGAAATTGAAAATATACCACCGATACCTAAATATAAGCGTCGGGCTCAGCGATCTCCAAAGATCGAATGAATAACAGTACTGATTGCAAGCGCGGGGAGACGTTTTACTGCCGCCACACTGCACAAGCAACGCCACTGTGCTATAAAAAGAGAGTATGATACTGGACCTTTGGAAACGGCCGAGCACGACACATACGAAATATTGCAGTCTCGGTTTGATTGAGACTGTTCATGAGCGGTAGTGAAATATGCTAGCTACCTCTCACGCCCTCTAGCCCCGGAGTAGTGGTACCACTGAATCGAAAATTAAGTCAGAAAACAAAAAGAAATGAAAAAGTACCACCGATAATAAAATATAAGTATCGGGCTCAGCGATCTCCAAAGATCGAATGAACAACAGTACTGATTGCAAGCGCGGGGAGACGTTTTACTGCCGCCACACTGCACAAGCAACGCCACTGTGCTAAATATGAATATATAAAAGGCTAAATTAAAAAGCAGACAACATATCCTACAAGTGGTTAAACAATACCCAGACAAGTACAATTTAATATTCGTGTACATCAGTGCAGTGCTTTTTAATATACATACATATTTAGTTCCAATCAGCATACAAAACAATTTTACACCGAACAATAAACTTTGCATGGTATTATTACTATTAGTATTAGTAGCATTAAATGCTTAATCTGAGATTATCTCATCACGTTTTTTAAAAGCATTGAAAATAAATAATGACAAAACATGAATACTATATTCATTTTTCCATGACATTAAGTATATTGAACTTATTTATAGTTGGTCTAGATCAAAATGTTTGTGGTAGAAAGCGTTCTCTTAGATCCTGATAACCAGAACATAATAACAGAAAATGATACTTATCTTCAACACGAACATTACACACTTTACACAGTCGTTCTTCTCGGTGTATCGCTTCATGACGACCCTTTTCTATATTAAGATTATGCGAACACTTCTTAACTTTGACAGAGCATGTCTGAATCTTCTAGTTTTTACAACGTGCAAATATATCTCATGTTCGTACCCAGATTTATAAGTCTTATAAATTAATAGTTTAGGTGAAGACATCACATTTACATGCCATCGTTGTACGTACTGGTCTCTAAGTCGCTGTACAAATTATTGTATAAACATATTTTCGTTTTGTACTAGTTGACGCTCCCATATGCTCCCACATGTATCCAAAACCGTTTGAATATAACATTAGTCTAACCTTACTTGCCCATTTTGGTTTTCCATTAACATCCATTTGTTTCAAAATGTAATAACCTCGAATGTTGATTGTACGATTTTTAAAGTGGCAAGATAAAATTAAACTATTTCCAGGCCGCAACGCCTTGCGTTCTATCGGTATTGCAAATGACCTTACATGTAAACAAAGAGAGCAATTAAATAAATACTGATAAAGGTGATCCTTTGGGAGCAACAAACACAATTAAGAGAATAAAGCAGCAGACTCGGTTTTATTGAGTCTGTTCATGCGAAGTAATGAAAGAAGCAACACCTCCCACGTAAAGTCTGCAAATAAACGAGGTCTCAATGGATACTTTAAAAATGGTGTATTACATATGTATAAAATACACTTTGACGAAAGAAATATTAAAACGAGGGTATTCAGGCGAGGTTTTCGAAAAATTACCGAAACATGTACTAAAGACAAACATGTCCGGAAGACACATTCCACAGGTGCTGTAATTCCTATGGAAACCTAACATGTTGAAAACGAAGGTCTCTGTTCTAAATCTCCAGCTCTTGGTAATATACTTATCGGCTCGTTTAGTGAAGATGAGGACAGTGGTTCAGAAATATAACGGTCCGGTCAACGCCCTACATATACCATCCATGACACTATTTTCTTTGTATGTTGGAACATTGAAGGTTTGCTCGGCCGTTTCCAAAGGTCCATTATCATACTCTTTTTTAAACAATATTTTAAATGATAGCAATGTATTGAGATATGTCGAAAATGTTATATCATTGTTAGAAACATGGGAGGTAGATAAGGCAATTGTTGAAAATCTTTTTCTAGATTTTAAATGCTATTTTTGTTCTGCTAAAGTATCACCAAAATGTGGTCGCAATATTGGCGGCGTTGTAATATTTGTTAAACATATATATGCGTCTTCTGTAATTCAAATCTCTATGAACTTTGAATTTGGAGTAGTTATTAAATTTGATAAAGACAATTTTAAATGGGAAAAAATACCTTATATATATATTAGTGTTTACCTACCGCCTGAAGGTTCTCCTTTTTATACTCAATGTAATGGTTCAGGTTTTCAAAGCATGGAAAATGAGTTTATTGACATACAGTCGCGGCATACCGAATGTAATGTGTTGTTGTCTGGTGATTTCAATGCAAGAACTGCACTATTAGACGATGTAACGTGTCTGGAACCAAACATTCCTGATTTAAATGAATACGATGAGTTACTAAATGATCATATAGGTATTGAGAGAGTTTCATGTGATGGTTAAACTAATAAATTTGGTCAAGAACTAATAAAATTGTGTCAAGTGTACAGTTTATTTATTGTAAACGGACGTTTTGGGGGTGATAAAGGAATTGGCCATTTTACATATGTCAGTTCAAATGGGTGTAGCGTTATTGACTATTTCCTGATATGTACGAATTTGGCTGAACAAATTGCAGACTTTAATGCAGAAGAAAGAACGGAATGTAAACATCTACCGTTGAAATGTTTGCTCTCGTGTAATATTAATTTACAAAGCATTGACAATGATGAACAAGAAAGTGAATTGTGAATGAAGAAAATGAAAGTGATTATAAAATGGTACTTGAACAATACGTATTAAATGGTTATTTTGATACTCTTGCTCTGCTAATGGATTACCAAAATGGGAACATAAATACTATTATCTTTGATTTTCTGAAGATCATCGAAGAAGAATGTGTCAATTTTAAGAGATTTAAAAAGCATGTCAATGGCAGGAATAATATCAATAAATGGTTCGACAAAGAGTGTCATCGTCTTAAACGTATTAAAAACCGGTGTCTACGACTGTTTAGAGGGAAGGCTTACAATCTTATCTTTCGTCTAAGCGGGATTTTAAAAACATGTGTCAAACACAAAAGAGATGTTATAACATATCAACTTTAGATGACATTGTTGCATCAATAGAAAAATAGGAAGTTCTGGAATAACGTTAAGTACTTCAAGTAAAACTTCAAAGCCTCGAATATCCGAATCTGAGTGGTTCAATCATTTCAGTCAGTTATTTCATCAGTTTGACATTGATTATAATAATGATAATGACAGTTTGCCATAAATGATGATACTCCAATAACAGAGATAGAAGACATTATATTTAATTCTGAAATATCGTCTGATGAGATTTTTAGTGCAGTGAAAAATTTGAAGAAGAATAAATCTTCTGCTGGTATTCTAATTTCTGAACATTTTATATACAGTATAGATATTATAATGCCGTACCTGCTTAAGCTATTCAACAGGTTGTTTGTATCAGGTGAATTCCCAAACAGTTCGGCAGAATCTATTCTGATACCTTTGCACAAGAATGGGTCGATTAATAATCCGGACAACTACCAGGTTATAGCATTGTTAGACTATTTTAGTACAGTTTATATTAGTATCCTAGCTAAACATGTGACATTTTATGCATTGATGTTTGATAAAATAGCGGAGGCACAGGGTGGATTTCGTTCCAGTTATTCGACTATTGACAATGGCTTTATATTATACGCTTTCAATAGCAAATATTTATGTAAGAAGGGAAAAACAATATAAGTATGTAGCTTTTGTAGATTTTATGAAATTATTTGACTCCGTTGTGAATGAATGAATGGTCTTTTACGGCACGTCGTCACATAAATAGTTCATATTGTGCGCAAAAGCCGACGAAAGATGAAGAAATTAAGAATTAATGTAAATATAAAGATAAAACTATTACAAAATAAGGGATGATATGGTAGTAATATAAACTATATATGTAAATCAACAAATGCCCGTCAACGGGTATATAAACAAGTAAATATATATAAGAACACATTATAATGATTTATATAGTCTGATTTCTTTTAGGAAATCTAAAACAAGATTAAAATCTATAGTATCAAATAACTCTTTCATAGTATTAACATTGTAGTACCTTTGACGCATAGGATCAAAGTCTACACATTCCAACTAGATGTGTTTGACCATTAATGGTGCATAGCAGGGTATACATTCTGGTAATTGCTTAGCTTGTAATAAATATGAATGAGTATAACGTGTATGCCCTATCCTGCACCGGGCTATGACAACTTCTTCTCGACGAATGGGTCTACTAGAAGATCGCCATTCTCCAAGTAACGGTTTAATTGGATGGAGTTTATTGTTAACTGACAAATTCCAAGCGGCTTGCCAAGAGTTACGAATAAATGTGTTAATACAACTTTTAAAATCAGTATAAGGTAATTTAGCATTATATACACGTAAACATAATGCTGCTTTAGCAGCACTCTCAGCTCTATCATTACCACGTATTCATACATGGCTTGGAAGCCAGCAAAAAATAATAACATTATCAACTATACGAGAATTGTACCTGTTTAAAAGCTGAAGCACAACTGGGTTAACATGTTTCATATTACCCAGTGCTTGAAGAGATGAAAGGGAATTAGAAAATATTACAAAATGGTCATCATCAGATTCCTGAATATAATTAAAGGCAAATTGCCTTAAGTTCAGCTGAAAAGATAGAGGCCTTGTCAGGCAAGCGGCTCTTTATGCTGTGCTTGTGAACAACAGCTGCTGCAGCTACCTTATCTCCATCTTTAGAACCATCTGTGTATATATGTTGAAAGTTACTGTATTTCGATTTAATTTCATTTAATTTGCTTTGAAAGACTGTAGGGTATGTACTGCATTTGTTACTATTACAAAGATCAAAAATAATTGTTGGTGAAACCAAAGTCCACGGTGGAATTTGTGGTACGTTTTACTTGGCAATCAAATTTAGGTCGATATCAGTGTATTTTAATTTTGGTTTAATACGAAGACCAAATGGTCGAATAGCCTTCGGTTTTCGATCAAAACGAAGTTCATAACTAGGATTAAAATCATTATCGAAAGTTGGGTTTGAAGGGTTAGATTTTAATTTGATGGCATATTGAAGGTCTAATTTGTCCCGTCTATGATGAGACGGTGATGGTTCATTAGCTTCAACATATAGGATAGAGCATCTGCAAGTATGACTTGCGAGTCGATCCATATACTATTGAGCCGTAGTCCAGCTTGGATCTGATAAGAGATCTATAATGTTTTAAAAGTATTTTACGATCTGCTCCCCAATTAGTGTTTTCAACAACTTTAAGTAAATTAAGAGCTTTGAGACACTTGGCCTTCAAGTATTTAAGGTGTGGTATAAACGTTAATTTACGGTCGAAAATAAGACTTAGGAATTTTGTTTCATCCACTACTGGTATTGGTGACCCATCCATTGTAAATGAGGGTCATAGTGACAAAGGTGCATACAATTAGTTTTAGATTTAGAAAATTTAAAACCATTTTCATCCGACCAGGTCTGAAGTTTATTCAGACATTGTTGAAGTTGTCTCTCAATAGTGTTCATGGTTTTTGCACGATAACATATAAGAAAGTCGTCAACGTATAGAGAGCAATCCACACCAGGATTGATGCAGACTCCGTTGTGAGAAATAAATTGTTTACTTTGCTACAAAGACAAGGACTTAAAGGGCATCTATACAAGTCTATACAATGTATATACAAACATGTTAAAGCAAGTGTTCGAGTAAGTGATAATAAGCTTACGAATTCGTTTGACTGTCCAATAGGACTTCGACAAGGATATGTGCTTAGCCCGATACTTTTCTCATTATTCATTAATGAATTAAGTATAGAAATTTTAAATTGTGGCAGCCATGGAATCCAGTTGTCTCCAGACACTACAGAAATATTCCTGTTACTTTTTGCCGACGACGTCGCTTTCATTTCTGACACAATACGTGGTTTGCAAAAACAACTTGATGTACTATATGATTATTGCTCGACATGGAAGTTGAAGGTTAATGTAAAGAAAACAAAAATTGTTGTTTTTAAAAATGGTGGGCATCTGGCAAGAGCTGAAAAATGGTATTATGATGGTAAACAGATTGACACTGTAAATGGATTTAGCTAAGTTGGATTACATTTTTCGTGCCGATTGTCTATGTTTCAAATGGCGGAAAATCTCACGATAAAAGCAAAACGAGTTTTAAGTTCTTTATTGTCTTCGCTACGAAGTTTATGTCCAATGCCTCAGAATGTGTATTTTAATTTGTTTGAAACAAAAATAAGACCAATACTGTTATATGGTGCAGAGATATGGGACTGGATTATATAGAATCAATTGAACGAGTGCATAGTTATGCATGCACACGATTTATGTCAGCTTCATTAAAAGCATGTAATGCTGTAGTTGTAGGTGACTGTGAAATGTATCCTATGTATATAACAGCGCACAAAAAGATCAGGATTGTGTCTGTATGTAGTTGTACTCCTCTTATCCCACTGTCTTCTATAAGACTAGTCAATTCGTTTATAAACAGTGAAAAGAGTATCGGAGATTCCATGCATCCCTGTTTTAGGCCTATTTGGCAGTCGAACGTGGGTGTTAATTGTCCATTGTTGCGAACGCAAGCCTTAACACAAATGTACATACTCATTATGGTTTTTAAAAGCTTCCCCTTTACTCCTGCAGACTGTAGCACTGACCAAAGCTTGTTACGTCGCACTGTGTCAAATGCGGTTTTGAAGTCAACGAAAGCAATGTAAAGCTTACCACGCTTTTTGGAAAGATATTTTGCTTATAACGGCTTGTAATATATATGCATTATCAATGGAGCCATAGCCTTCTCTGAATCCTGCTTGTGCTTCGGATATTGTATTGTATATGTTAGCATGAAATGTAAGACGTCTGTTAATAATGCCTGTGTAGATATTTCCAAATATATCTAGTAATGAGATATCTCTATAGTTTGTTTTAAGTTGGGGTCACCGTTCTTGAACAGGGTAACTATTATCGCACTGCACGGCTCCAATCGTTTGGATACTCACCGCTATCAAATATTTTATTGAAAAGTCTATGAAGTAGCGGCAACACAATATCAATACTATGTATGAATAAACCGGTGGTAGTTCATCCTGTCCCGCGGCCTTCGATTCCTGTAGACCTTTGACACTTAATTATTAATATTTCCTCGTCAGTTATTTCAGAATTAAAAAGAATGTTTTCTGTTTCGTCTAATGTTAGATCTAAGACAAAGTCATTATCCGCATTATCAATCGTTTTTTGGCACACATTATTTTAAATGCATTTCTCTCATTCTTATATGCATTTATAGTCTATATTGACCAATTACGGCGATATTGTCTAAGGCAAATATATTTTAATTTCTTCTGAGGTTTGCACCCTTTATCAACCCATTTCGGTTGTTGGCTTGCTTTAAAATGAGTCCGTTCTCAACAGCATTGACCACAACTTTTGAACATATCTTAAACTTGTTTAACAATGTCATTTATATCTGATTTATTGTTCTCGATAGTTGCAAATAGTTGATGCACACAGTCATTGGATAGGTATTCATTTAACTTAGATTTATAGTGTGTAATGTTCTCCACTGAAAATGTATACTTTGTAAACGACACTGTACTGTCTAATCCGCCATTTGGAAAGTTATTTTCGGCGTCACCAGTCTTTTTTTCAATACAAAAGACAATTGGAAAATGCTTAGATTCTGTTCGTATGTCTATTTTAAAAGACGTTAACAAATTTAAGAAAATGTCATCTTATATGACATAATATATTACACTATTACCATTTGTCTTGACATTAGTATAATTACCAATATTTTTATCTTCACCTGTACGACCATTTACAATGTACTAAGAATATCACTCTGCGTATTACTTTAAAGTCTGGGGAAGACGAAAAGCAAAACAAACTTCCAACTATATACTGGATTCCTAAATTACATGAAAAGCCTTATAAAGTCCGTTTTATTCCAATTATAGTGCCTGCACCACTACAAACATCTCCTAATGTTTAACTTCTTGTTTTACTGCGGTTAAATATCACGTTAAACAATATTGTGCTAAAGCTAATGACAACCGTGGGAAGAATTTATTTTGTTCAATTAAAAGTTCATGAGACGTTCTTGGTATAATTTGCAATAAACGTCAAGTTTCATATATAAGTAATTATGACTTCTCGACATTTGTTTTCGAAAGGTCCTAAATATAGATTACCTTCAACTATTGATTTTAATGCCTGTCGTGGCCGGATCGCCCACTCCATTGAAGAGTTTAGTATAAAATGGTATCGTAGAGAACATGCGGACCCAAACTCGCTTTCTACTTGGAAAAAGTCAATTCTTAAAATTATAGATACACGTATTAACTTTTATAATGCTAACCCCTCTTTACTTCCTCCGAGACCTAGGTTTTCCTTTCGTAATTTAAAATCGGGAATTCAGAAATTTCATAATAAATTTGTTTTAGTTCCTGCAGATAAAGCATCTAATAATGTAATTATTGTTTGACGCCTACATTACGTCAATGTTTTATCTCTGGAACTCAGCAGCACCAATTCGTATACTCCAGTTAATTCTACTGAGGATGATGTTGTTTCCGCACATATCACCCGGTGCACTACTTTCAAGGCTGGTGTAAACGATAAGCAAAATAAACTGCCTACCATGTACTGGATTCCTAAATTACATAAACATCCTTATAAGGCTCGTTTTATTTCGAATTCTAGTGCCTGCACCACAACAAACATCTCCAAACTTTTAACTTCTTGTCTTACTGCCGCTAAAGATCATGTTAAACTATAGTGTGATAAAACTTATGAAAACTCTGGGATTAATTTATTTTGGTCTATAAAAAATTCAGGAGACGTTCTTGATAAAATGTTCAATAAAGGTCAAGTTTCATCAATAAGCACTTATGACTTCTCTACACTATATACAACGTTACCACATCACCTTATTAAAGACAAGCTAATTTCTCTTATTCAAAAAACATTCACTAGAGAAAATACTACATTTTTGGCATGTAATAATATTAAAGCGTTTTTTACTAACGGCAGTTTAGACAATTATACTATGTGGACTTGCTATGAAGTTTGTGAAGCACTCATCTTCCTATTAGATAATATTTTCGTCAGGTATGGTACCACCGTTTATAGACAAATTGTTGGTATCCCTATGGGTACGAACTGTGCACCACTTGTCGCAGACTTGTTTTTATTTTGCTATGAAAGAGATTTCATGTTGAATCTTTCACCAGATACCCAGGAAGATGTTATTGAAGCTTTTAATGACACCTCTCGGTATCTGGATGACATACTGTACACTGACAACCCTTTCTTTCCAACTATGGTTGATAATATTTATCCTATAGAACTTCAGCTTAATAAAGCTAATATATCTAATAATAACGCTTCTTTTCTTGATTTAGATCTCTCGATTGAAAATGGTGAAATAATTAGCAAAATCTAAGACAAGAGAGATGATTTTAATTTTGACATTGTTAATTACCCCCACTTGAATGGGGATGTTGCACGAGCAACTTCTTATGGGGTATATGTGTCTCAACTTATTCGTTTTTCTAGAGCTTGTACTCGAGTTGAGGACTTTAATATTCGTAATCTTTGTATAACTAAAACGCTACTCAATCAGGGTTACCGTTACCATAAACTTCGTAAAACCTTTGCAAAACTTTATTATCGTAACCCTGATCTTCTTTCTAAATATAAAAGTAATTTAAGGACTCTTCTGCGACAAGAACTATCACAACCTGACTTCTATGGTGATGTGATTTATAAACTTTGTATGATTCTTGGTCATGATCACTTTCATACTATCTTTGTTAAACTTGTTAAAAAGTTTATCAAAAGAAGTTATGACCCTATCATTTTGCAACGTACTGCATGCTTGGTGGTGGACCCTTTCACAGTTCGCCACTATGCTTTCCTCTTTAATTGTACGATGACCGGACAGACTGTGGACTCTATGATGACGCCTACCTAAAGCCCATTGGCCTGTACCAATATTAAACCTTTTTTTTACTAACGGCAGTTTAGACAATTACATTAAGTGGAGTTGCCAAGCAATTTTTGAAGCTTCCTATTAGATACTATTTTCGTCAGGAAACTTAGATGGGGATGTTCCCCAAGCTACTTCTTATGTTTCTCAACTTATTCGTCGTTTTACTTACTTATTTTACTTTTACTTTACTGGTACTTTACTGGTACTTTAACTGGTACTTAGCTGGTACTTTAGCTGATACTTTAGATGGTACCATAGCTGGTACTTTAACTTTTACTTACTTTTACTTTTACTTTCTTACTTAATTTCTCACTCACTCACTCACTCACTCACTCACTCACTCACTCACTCACTCACTCACTCACTCACTCACTCACTCACTCACTCACTCACTCACTTACTCATTCACTCACTCACTCTCTCACCCACCCACCCACCCACTCACTCACTCACTCACTCCTCACTTACTTTCTTTATTAATTAGTCATTTATTTACTTACTAAATGTGGTTCAATGTTTATTTCCTACAGCTTTCAGGAGCAGTTATCTACACAGCGAATGCTCCCGGGCAGCAACCATACGTTGTATACTGGGCTCAAAATCAGCCAGTTGTTGCTGGGCAACAGCCTGTGTATCCTAGCAATTGGTCAAACCCAGGATATATGTCAGGCCAACCACAGGCGCCACCTTTTTACCCAGGATACCCGTCCACTCCGTCATCAGGGATCCAAGGCCAACAGCAAACTCCAACTCAACAAGAACAAGTTGGACAAGGACAATTTCAAGCGCATTTCACACATGCTGTGTTTGATCCACCACCTGCGTATGGCGATTTAAATAAAACACGAGAACATGAGCATGTTTATGAACATATTCAGTCTTAGCGATCTTGTAAAATCCGGACCCATGCTACTCTCACGTTCCCCGTATTATGTGTTATCCTATTTTTGATCGGACAATTTAATTTCTTTTATACTGTTTGATTAAAGTATAGTGAACGCCATACGAAACGCACCAATTTTATAATGTTAATACATTTTGTTATTTGTGGGGACATGTATAGGTTTGGTAATGTTTTATTTCTTCGCTGGGAATGTTTACAGGCAACGGCTTCGAACATCTAAATACATTATTGGTAATGTTGTTTTTTTCTTCGCTGGGAATGTTTACAGGCAACAGCTTCGAACATCTAAATACATTATTGGTAATGGGTTTTTCCTTCGCTGGGAATGTTTACAGGCAACAGCTTCGAACATCTAAATACATTATGTTATTAGGGCTTTCCACCTTTCAGTGGAAAGACCTCTTGTTTTCGTTCTGTTTATTCTTATTATTCTTTTTCTTCTTCTTCTCCCCAGCACTTTTCATAGTACGACTGGTCGCACGGCCTCTAAATTTTACACAGTGATAGAACTCAGGCTGGAATAGTGTCCCGAAGCTTTTGGGGTCATAACGTCATACAAGATGGCCGCCAGTGACGTCATGATAAATATCTTGTTAGCGCTAGATCTCAAACATTTATGGTCGGATTTGAATGAAACTTTCGCAGCTGGTACAGTTTAGGGTGTAGTTGTGCAAGAATATAAAATGACGTCAAGACGTCATTAAATGTGACGCCGGCCGGTGACGTCGTAAGTCATAAAAGGTCATTTTGGTGCAAATTGTATGTTTCGACCAGTTTTGCCTGTAAATCAATCACGGTCATTGTCTTTAACGTCACCGATCATTGTGACGTCATGACGTCATCCAGTATGATTTTACGTATTTTCCTATATAACTGTTTAAAAATGGAAATTCTTGTTATAAGTGTTTCTCGTTATCACTTGTTGCGTAAGATCATACTGCGGATGGTTTACTTTTTCGGCTTTATCGCTTGTTGTGCAACATCATACTGCGGATGGTAAGAATGTTTAGGTTGATCACGTGTTGTGTTATGTGACACAGTTGTTTACCTGACGTCACCAACAAACACTGTGTCTAAGGAAGTTTTTTTTTTTTTTTTTTTTTTTTTTTTTTTAAGTCCACCGCGCAGCTTTTTAGCTGGACAAAAGATGCGCAGTAAAACTTGCATGTTTTTTCCTATTTATTAACGATTTCTCGTAAATTTCTTTTCTTTTCTTTTTTTTTCTTTTTTTTTTTTTTTTTCTTTTAGGTCAGTGCTGCGGCTGGAGGAGGTGGGGGGGGGGGGGGGATTTCGGGTTACTTTGTCGGTGTGAGATGGTGTTGCTGAGAGAGGGCGTTCCCTTTCTAACCTTTCTCCGTCAGTTTTACAGTAAATCAATCAAGATCAATGTCTTTATCATCACTAACCATTGTGACGTCATGACGTCATTGAGTATGAGTTTACATGTTAAGCCTGACACGGAAAGCCCATGTTTGATCAGGTTCTGATCAAAATCTAGTTGTTATTGAATCAGTATGCGTAATATTTACATTCAAAAATGGTGGTTCGTTTCTTTTGGATGTCAGTATATTATCTAAACAACGTCACAGTAGGACTATCCATGGAACTAAATAGTCTATATGAACTAAATAGTCTATATTAACTAAATAGTCTATATGAACTAAATAGTCTATATGAACTAAATAGTCTATATGAACTTAATAGTCTATATGAACTAAATAGTCTATATGAACTAAATAGTCTTAATGAACTTATTTATAAAGAAAATGAAGATTTTCTTCAGTAAATTGAAAAAAGAAAAGATAAACTAGAAACAAAAGAGAACCTATATAGATGTGTTCCTATGAATTTCTTTTGAATTCATTGCTAGATTTATAAATGAATATACCTCGATATGGTACCATACATATGGTGCATTGTTTTTAAATTTACTAGCAACAGTGTTACCTGTGCCTTACATAGTTATAAGTGTTTGATATGTATGGGACCACTGTTTGAAAACCGATAGAGAAATAAAAATGCACACTTCTTGTAACAGCAAAACTTTGGTTTTGATGGGTCATTTGAGGATATGAAAACACGTAAAAGTAGATATAAACATCGAACAGGAAAAGTAGCATTCAAGGACGACAGTCAGCCACAAACATTCACAGAAACAAAGAATACCGTCAAAGATGAATAAAAGGCAAGATAAGAAATCCCAAACACAAAAGGGTTGTCAACATGGCTACCGCCTTGTAACAATCAGTGGCAAAAAAGCCAAACGGGGTTTAAACCAGGTTCTCGGGCGCACCAAACCTCACTCTTACCCTATTGCCATCCCAATAAACGGGACAATGTAAATAAAGATATCCCCGTCAGGTTATAATCTCTAACCAACAAGGCAGTATTAATAGGCAATATAAGTAAAACACATAAATGATCATGTATATACAATATAAAAAACAAAAGCCTAGAAAGCCACAAAGTAAGTACTGGACCACTTGTCAGAAGCCTGCGCAACAAGAGAACGAACCGTTAAGGGTACGCCAAGACAAGATTAAAGACTAGTCTCGGCCAGCCAGACCGTATCATGCATATGTCTTACTTGCAGATATCGGTCTTGGCAGATTAGGCCAATTGAAGCGCCCACTAGCGATTAACACAATTTATTCGCGCGTTTTTTTCACGCTCAGAGTCGACGTTTGCGTGACGTCATGTTGTAACAAGAGGCCCAAGAGGGCATGTGGACGCTCTACTGGCTAACATGGCTCTTATAATATCAATGAAGCGAGTGACTGCTATTTATGTTTTCTTAAAAGTTTCGAGCAAAAAACAGCTTTTTAACTAAATCAAGGGCCATAACTAAAGAATCTGGTAAAGTTTGGTAACGATCAGATGAAAAATGAAGGCCCTACCATATTAACGAGGCAAAATATAGCATTTTTAACTAAATCAAGAGCCATAACTCCTCTGTGACTGGTTTTCGAACTTGTCCGAGCTTTCATTGATATTAACAATCTGTGCAAGTTTGGTAAAGATCAAATAATAAATGAAGGTCCTAGAGTGTTCACACGGCTTAATATGGCATTTTTCAGCAAAACAAGGGCCATAACTCCGTTGAAATTATTTCGATCTTGCCGGTTTTTGAACTTGTTCGAGCTTTCATTGATATAAAGACACTGGCAAAGTTAAGTAAAGATTTGATTAATATTGAAGGCTGGTTTTCGTCCGGCCGTCCGTCGTTAACTTTTGTCTTGTTACCACAATAGGGCCTTCATTTTTCATTCGATCTTTACCAAACTTTAACAGGTTGTTAATATCAATGAAAGCTCGGACAAGTTCGAAAACCAGCCAGATCGAAATAATTTCACCGGAGTTATGGCCCTTGTTTTGCTGAAAAATGCCATATTAAGCCCTGTGAACACTCTAGCACCTTCATTTATTATTTGCTCTTTACCAAACTTGCACAGGTTGTTAATAACAATGAAAGCTCGGACAAGTTCGAAAACCAGCCAAATCAGATCAGTAACACCTGAGTTATGGCCCTTGTTTTTTCTGAAAATTGCTATTTTCTGCCTTGTGAACGCTCTAGCACCTTCATTCGAAAACCAGCCAAATCGGATCAGTTACACCAGAGTTATGGCCCTTGTTTTTTCTGAAAATTACTATTTTCTGCCTTGTGAACGCTCTAGCACCTTCATTTATTATTTGATCGTTACCAAACTTGTACAGATTGTTAATACTAATTATAGCTTGAACAAGTTCGAAAATCAGCTGAATTGGGTCAGTAATACCAGAGTAATGGCCCTTTCTTTTTCTGAAAAATGGCATTTTCTGCCTTGTGAACGAACTAGCACCTTCATTAATTATTTGATCTTTACTAAACTTGCATAGATTGTTAATATCAATGAAAGCTCGGACAAGTTCGAAAACCAGCCAGATTGGAATAATTTCACCGGAGTTATGGCCCTTGTTTTTTCTGAAAATTTCTGTTTTCTGCCTTGTAAACGCTCTAGCACCTTCATTTATTATTTGATCGTTACCAAACTTGCACAGATTGTTAATACCAATTATAGCTTGAACAAGTTTGAAAATCAGCTGAATTAGGTCAGTAACACCAGAGTTATGGCCCTTGTTTTTTCTGAAAAATAGCTTTTTCTGCCTTGTGAACACTCTAGCACCTTCATTTATTATTTGATCTTTACCAAACTTGCACAGATTGTTAATTTCAATGAAAGCTCGAACAAGTTCGAAAACCAGCCAGATTGGAATAATTTCACCGGAGTTATGGCCCTTGTTTTTTCTGAAAATTTCTGTTTTCTGCCTTGTGAACGCTCTAGCACCTTCATTTATTATTTGATCGTTACCAAACTTGCACAGATTGTTAATACCAATTATAGCTTGAACAAGTTCGAAAATCAGCTGAATCGGATCATTAACACCGGAGTTTTGGCCAGTAGAGCTAAAAACAAGTACAACGTCAATTGTTGATGCATCAGTTAAACTTTTTAACGTCACTTACTGCTTCTCATAAGTTAAAAATAAGAAAATAACATTAAATTAACTTAAAAACATGTTTTTTGAAAGTCTCGTTGAATCTCTAAAAATCTCACCAAAATCGCCCAAAACGAGAGGGCGATTTTAAACGTCCTATTTTCCCCCAGGCCCTGGTTCTGGATCCGTGTAGCATAGCGTAACGAAGAAATCAGAAGCGGGCCGGGTGACCGAGGCTAGATTAAGGACCAACATCAAACGCATAGTTGCGAACTGTAAAAGGGCTAACCACTAAACACGCTGTACGTTGCAAAATGATAGGGTCATAACCTCTTTTGATAATTTTTTAACAAGTTTAATAAAGATTGTATGAAAGTGATTATGACCAAGGATCTTACGAAGTTGGAAATCACATCACCATAGAAGTCGGGTTTTTGTGATAGTCCTTGTCGCAGAAGAGTTCTTAAATTACTTTATATTTTAAAAGTAGATCAGGATTACGATAATAAGTTTTTGCAAAAGTTTTCCGAAGATTATGGTAACGGTAGCCCTGCTGGAATAGCTTTCTAGGCAGTATAAAACGACCACAAATATTAAAGTACTCGACTACAAGCTCTTAAAAAACGAATAAGTTGAGAAATATAAACACCATATGAAGTAGCTCGGGGAACATCTCCATCTAAATGGGGATAATTAACAATATCAAAATTAAAACCATCTCTCTTCCCATAGATTTTACTAATTATTTATATGCATGTATAGATTATAGTTCATTCTTTAGTTATGAACATGTTTACATCATATACATAACTGTGCATAAACGTCACTGGTGAGATGAGCAAGAACATAACGTATTTATATAGCAGGTTATAGTATGTAACAAACTACATAAATATTAGTATTTCTCTCTTTCCGTTACATGCAACAACTCATTCATTTACTTAGGTCTCTTATCGATTCAGTCTTAGTCTACTGGCATACATATACAGACATGTTAATGCAATGTATGTATGCCCGTTGACTTTGTGATGTATATATCTATCCATACGCGAGAGAGCGTACGTGATGTATTATTAGTTTTATTAAAGGCAATGTAGCGCCACAGCCAAACAATCTTTATTATTGAGAGTTCTGAAATACTTGAATAAGGGTGAAAGAATGATCAAAATCGGATGATAAACAAAGAAGATATGATCATTTGAAGTTTCTGTTAAAACGGATATGGAAGCGGCCATTTTGAGAGCTATGACATCACGGTTCTAAATGACCATATATGAAATATTTATAAATATGAACATTTACTGATTTATAGGGAAAAAATGACAGCAACTGTATGAGAAATATGTAATACTTAATGGCAATAATTATTTTGTATCACCAGTAAAAAAACATCATTCATTTGCAGTGATTTTCTTCGTTTTAAATGATATTTAACAATATTCCATATATGGTAATATGGAACTATGACGTCATAGTTCTAAAAATGGCGACTCCCATATTTGTTTTAGAACAACCTTTAAATGGTCATATCTTTTTTGTTTATCATCCGATTTTGATAATTCTTTCACTTTTTTCCAAGTTTTTCAGACCTCTCAGTAATAGAGTTTGTTTGGCTGTGGCGCTACATTCCCTTTAATATATACTCGTACATATATATTTATTTAAACGTATTTCTTTTTACATCTATTGCGAAACAATTTCTTGCAACTTATATTAATCACTCTCGATGGCTTCCTGGGTAGAATCAGAACTAAGCAATGTGGATTAATTGCATGTATCTTGCTCAAGGATAAATAACATGGCCACGACGGAGATCGAACCCATGACCTCTCGATCTGAAGTCCCATGACCTACCACTGGATCTATTCATACACGAAAGCGCTTGCGTGCGTGTGTGTGAAAAGCTTTTTGTGGCATGGGTTGCGGTTGCGAGAGCGGGAAATTGTAGGTAGGAGCTGTTCCATTAGCTCGAACCCGTCCTGTATATCTTTATCATAAATGTGCTTACTACAGCAATAGTCTTATCTCATTTAAATTTAGTTGTTGAACTGTTGCTGTAATAATCCATTTTTTATCTTTGCCAGAGGTACATGTGTGTATAAATATCATTGTCAGCTGATTAATTCTAATTATTTATATTGTTATTTATATTTTTCATTTATATGTGCTGTAAAGTTAGACAGAACTATCATACTCTGTCTGCGGAAGCATATAAAAAGTAATACAATAGTCATTACTACATGTATTATGTTTTTATTTCATCATGTAGGGCCATGTTATAATTTTCACTCAGTCACTACTACACCCACTCTACTGTGTGCAGTATAATTATAATTTTAGGACGTAAACATAAATAGTATAGTAATGCATCCTCAAAAATGTTTATTAAATCAATTAAGTATGAAACATATACATATATTAGTCTTGAATTAATCAATGCAATCTCCGAAAATATGCTTTCCGCCAGCTGCTATGCCCATCCTACTGTGTGTGGTATAATTATCATTTAAAGAAGAACAACGCTTTTTTAAAAGTAATATCTACTCGAAAATGATTATACTGTTAATTATATATCAAAAATAAAATGTGTGCCCTTATACGTCTATAAATAGCAAGAGGCCCGAGAGTGGGGTGGGGAATATTAGCTGCTGTGACACTTATGACAAAACTCTTTGCCCTGCATTGAGCTAATGGCAGTCCAACATATAAATTACTGCAAGTTCCCCCAATTTGTACCCATATAGAGGGGCCCCTTTACGCTAGAAAACAAAACCCGTTTATAAATGCTTTCACATTTAGACAAGATATTAATTTTATTTTTGTGTTTTTTTTACCCGACTACCTTTGTGTTTGTGTATATTTGTATTTGTCTATTTAAGCCTTTAAAGGGCCATAACTCCGCCAAAAAGCATTCAACTGGAACACGACAACGATATTGGTTGATAGCCTGCAAATGGTTGAGGAGAACTAGTCCGGACAAAGTTTGTATCTTCAAAGAGCCACATCTCCAACAAATCATTCAACCGTAACACGACAACAATATGCACAACTAGGCTTGGTACTGATAATTCCTGCCAAGTTTCATTCAAATCCAGCCAGGAGTGTGTATCATGGGCCATAACTCGGTCAAAAATCATTCAACAGGAACATCAGGAGAACGAGTCCGTACAAAGTTAGTGTATTAAAATATTTAAAGGGCCATACCTCTGCCAAAAATCATTCAATCAGAACACGGCGATGACATGTGCAACTATGCTTGGTACTCATCATCCCCGCCAAGATTCGTTGAAATCCAGCCAGGAGTTCAGAAGAGACTAGTCTGGACAACGTTTGTTTATTAAAACTTTTAACTGTCCATAACTCCGCCAAAAATCATTCAGCTGGAACGCGGCGACGATATGAACAATTAGGCTTGATACTGATTATCCTTGCCAAATTTCGTTAAATCTGGCCAGGGGTTCAGGAGAACTAGCGTGTATGTAAGTTTGTGTTTTAAACCCTTTAAAGGGTCATTACTCCGCCAAACATCTTTCAACCGAAGCACGGCGATGATATGCACAACTAGGCTTGATATTTATCATCCTTGCAAAGTTTCGCTGAAATCCGGCAAGAGGTTCAGGAGAAATAGTCCGGACAAAGTGTGTCAAAGCCTTTAAAGGGCCACAACTTCACCAAAATCATTCAACCAAAACACGGTGACGATATGCACAACTAGGCTTGTTACTGATATTCCCTGCAACGTTTTGCTGAAATCCGGCCAAACGAAGGCTCTATCGTCTTAACGAGACAAAATATAGCACTTCTATATAAATCAAGGTTCATAACTCCGGTGTTTCCTATCCGATCTGGCTGGTTTTCAGACTCGTTCAAGCCCTATCGTCTTAAAGAGGCAAATACGGTATTTTAACTAAATCTATGGTCATAGCTTTGGTGATAACTACTGATCCGATTTGGCTGGTTTTTGAACTTGTTCGAGCTTTCATTAATATTAGTAATCTAATAAACGTTGGTAAAGATCAGATAAAAATGAAGACCCGATCTTCTTAATGAGGCAATATACATGTTTGACTAAATCAAGAGCCATGACTCTAGTGTTACTGGTACGATCTAGCTGGTTATCGAACTTGTCCGAGCTGTCCATTTTTTTTTTTATATAGAAATATCTACTCAATAGGAATTATACTATTAAGATAATAATAATAATAATACCAGAGACGTAATAAGCTTAAATCACTCAGACTGGACTGACAAATAAAATATATATGTGCTTACATCAAAACAAACTCCGTTTCGGTAATTCGTATCTCAGTTTCAGTCCGTTTCGTTAAATCAACTCCATTCCGGTAAATCGTGTAGCGTTAGCTCCTCCCATCAATTAGGCACCGCCTCTGACTTTGAGGGGAGTCCGATTATCAGACCGTGAGGGGAGTCAACGAATGACTTCGGATCTGAGAGCTGCCAATCGTGTCTTTTTTAACGTAATTGTATACTGTAGGCAAGGAATATGATGTATTAAAACGTTTATCAAAAAAGATGAAATATACATTAGTCATGGCGACAGAAATTTCACTGCATTTTAAACAAGGGTGATATGGGTGGAAGTATACATACAATTTACTATCAATACTGTATGGGGGAAAGGACAAGAGGAGGAAGCAACACATATATAGGTGTGTTTAACTTGCCACTGACCGTTGCAAGGCGGTAGCCCTATTCTCAATCCTTGTGTGTTTGTGAAATCTTATTTTGCCTTTTATTCATCTTTAAAGTTGTTCTTTGTTTCTTTGTGTGTTTGTGGTTGACTGCTGTCTTTGAATGCTTCTTTTCAGGTTCGATTGTTATTTCTACTTGTGTAGTTGTTGTTTGTTTCTGTGTGAGTTTGTGGTTGACTGTGTTAGTGGAATGCTACATTTCCTGTTCGGTTTTTATATCTACTTTTTATGTTTGTCTTAAAAATTGTCGCTAAATTCTACAAAAGAAGTTTGGCATATTCCATGGACGATCCATTTTAAAGACATTTTGAAGAAGTATGGATTGTTACATGTATAAATGCAATGTCAAGCTTTAGTTGAAACCAGATATACGCAAACTATAGTCCTGATCTTTTAATGTCTCATCCACATACCAGTAAAATTCAAATTTTGCCCACTTTAGAATGTGATATCTTAAAATACATACCAAGTTTGAATGTGCAATCTCTTAGGATGAAACACACGCTGTGTCAAAGTCATCCGACACTTCATTCAACCTCAAGACGAGCTTCATCTAATTAAGTCAAAATATCAAGATTATTGACGGCAAGCTCACTCGGAGGCAATAAATAATCAAACATTCGATGGTCAACGAAGCGGATACATTCCTACTGACGCTGATATTACTTTGCATTCCTACTGACGCTGATATTACTTTACATTTCTACTGACACTTCTATTACTATCCATTCCTACTGACGCTGATATTACTATACATTCCTACTGACGCTGATATTACTATACATTCCTACTGACCATGATATTACTATCCATTCCTACTGACGCTGATATTACTATACATTCCTACTGACGCTGATATTACTATACATTCCTACTGACGAAGATATTACTATACATTCCTACAGACGCTGATATTACTATACATTCATACTGACGCTAATATTACTTTACATTTCTACTGACACTTCTATTACTATACATTCCTACTGACGCTGATATTACTATACATTCCTACTGACGCTGATATTACTATACATTCCTACTGACGCTGATATTACTATACATTCCTACTGACGCTGATATTACTATACATTCCTACTGACGCTGATATTACTATACATTACTACTGACGATGATATTACTATACATTCCTACTGACGCTGATATTACTATACATTCCTACCGACGATGATGTTACTATACCTTCCTACAGACGCTGATATTACTATACATATACTACTGATGCAAATATACTGTACATTTCAATTGACTCCTATGCTGACACTGATATTACTATACATTCCTACTGACCCATATATTACCATGCATGCCTACTGACTGATATTACTATACATTCACTACTGACGCTGGTATTACTATTCATTCCAACTGACGTTGATATTACTATACATTCCTACTGACCCATATATTACCATGCATACCTACTGAGTCTGATATTGCTATACATTCCTACTGACGCTGATATTACTATACATTCCTACTGACGCTGATATCACTATACATTCCTACTGACGCTGATATAACTATACATTCCTACTGACGCTGATATTACTATACATTCCTACTGACGCTGATATTACTATACATTCCTACTGACGCTGATATTACTATACATTCCTACTGACGATGATATTACTATACATTCCTACTGACGCTGATATTTCTATACATTCCTACCGACGATGATGTTGCTATACCTTCCTACAGACGCTGATATTAATATACATATACTACTGATGCAAATATACTGTACATTTCAATTGACTCCTATGCTGACACTGATATTACTATACATTCCTACTGACCCATATATTACCATGCATGCCTACTGACTGATATTACTATACATTCACTACTGACGCTGGTATTACTATACATTCCAACTGACGTTGATATTACTATACATTCCAACTGACGTTGATATTACTATACATTCCTACTGACGCTGATATTGCTACACATTCATATTGGTGCTGATATTGCGACACATTCCTACTGACACTCATTTTACCACACAGTGACTACTGACTTTTATATTGCTATACATTCCAACGGACGTTAATATGACTACACATTCCTACGGACGCTGATATTACTTCACATTCCTACTGACGCTGATATGACTACACATTCCTACTGACGCTGATATTACTACTTGTCATATTGCGAAGAAAATTCTCAGGATTGTATTGGTCAATGCGCCGTAGACATGAGCCCATGTCTACGTCTCGAGACGTGAACATATGACGAATTCCCCGTAGGTACCCCTTATACTCAAATACACAAAAACAAAATGGCGACGATAACGTTGACGACTCATTTTGGAAACCGCCGATTGTTTCCTTCCTATCGCTTTTCTGCGCTTTCCACTGTTCGTAAAAGTCTGAAATAATCGTAAGTGTATTTTTTGGCAATTTTACAGAAAATAAAACATTAACATAGTGACAAAATACGTTTATTTTATTAAAAAATCCGCCAAATTTAACGACGTTAGAGCGATGACGTCACGAAAGTAAACAACGTCTGGTAAGAGGCACGTTACGGGGAAATTGGCGCAATAAAAATAAAAGCGTGTTTATGGCTGTTTTTTTTTTCCTAATTAAATGGTTACAACTTTGAAGTATGACAAATTCGTTATTAATGGCTCGGGTGAATATAATTTCCAGGCATGGTATGTGAGCCCATGTCCCCTGTCAACAAATAACATGCTAAGTTGGCCTATATAATATGTATAAATACGGACTTCTCTATGCATATAGTATAACATTTACCTGCATAGCCGTATTTTTATGACATTTTTAAAGATTTTGCGTTTGTTATTTTTGGTTTCATTGTCGCTTGGTAACTTTCAAACATGTAATCTGTAACAAATAATAAAAAACAGCGGGCTGGTGCCAGTGATCAGTGATATAATCATTGATTTTTTTTTCAGCACTATGGCCGAACATGTATTTAAAATCTGCGGGACGGTATTGCAAAAAAATGCAGGGCTTAGTATACATGAAAGATGGCTGGGATGGCCACATGTAAATGTTATGGGAAGTGCTTTTTTAACAAGACGGACTTGAAGAGGCACAGATACAACTTCTGTTTCATGTGGTGTTAGTATACGTATTAATCAGTATTTTTCTCAGTGTGAGTCCAACAGTCCAATCAGATTTAAAAACGGAATATGGTATATGGTGGCCACTTAAAGTACAGTAATTTATCCTTTAAAGCACAAATTCCATTATTGAAGATGGATTTAGAACAATACAAGGCGATGCTTACAGTTTATGTTTCAACAAAATAGAAGTAAGATAAAATGTGTAGCTAATTAAAACATACAGATGTACTTTATGAACCCTGGGTACAGCAGTTCACAAAGACAAATGTTCTTGTATTGAAAATGTTCTTATTAACAACAAATAAGTCGTTGCTGTAACCGCGAAAAACTGCAACATGTCACGCAGTTTGCGAACACATGGGGGAAGCGCAACACAGCTTAGAAACTAGACTAAAAGTTAACGAGGTTAAAAAAAAAGATATACAACTACGTTGCGTGGCCAACATAACAAATATAAACATAAAAAATAAAACAGAAACGACCTCAAATAGATTAATTGGCTGACGCAATTGTCTCGCCAAAATAAAAAAAAGCCTCAAATAGAGAATGCAAAAAGAAAAAACTCAACTAGAGACTGTCTCAAATAGAGAGCACACATACTCCTCAAATAGAGGAAATAGCTGAAATAAATGTCTCGTCAATATAAAAAAAACTCAGAATAGAGAACGCACAATAAGAAAGCCTCAAATTGAGAATGAAATAGTATTAGTAATGCTGACTCCTTCCAATGTTCATTGTCTGGCATAGGTAAACGCCTTCAAATAATTGATGAGCCCACAATCCATACACGAGATCGTGTATCTGTAATACTTAAGACTCGATTCAACTAGGGGAGCAATAGTTGAGCTGCTCGGTCGGAACTCTTCAATGTAAGCTTTGGAGTACCATCTCTCTGATAATGTCATCCGACATTCCATGACGTGAACGAACCTCTACATATGATTTAAGACGATTGACAGGACATATCGTAGAGTTAACAGCTGGAAGTGAAATAATCGCGCCCATACCCATTTTATCATATTCGAACATAGAAGCTTCATAATTTGAATACGGTAATATTTTGAAAATCTTTCCCAACATATCTGGAGTAACGGGGAGCCTGGGAACGACCCTCTTATCAAGCCTATTCATGCCAACTAACTTGCTACGAAATGATTTGTTACATCTGACAAATGCAAACGTTTACATTTGAAACTAATGCCCGACAAATATGAACGAGCTGTTTCGGAGCTTTAAGAGATAAATGCTCGATGAAATCAACTACTCGCTGTATGCTGCTTGGAGGCCACGTCATATGCATATTGCAATCAACCCGAAATGTGTCAAATGCTTTAATTCCTATATTGTAAGCTTCCCTCGTGTTAAAAGCCAACGATGCACCTAAAAATCCTGTCTGCTCAAGCCTGGATATCAACGCTGGGGCCTACTTTGACAATCACAATAGTTTAAAATGTCGCTTAATTGCCAAGAAGAAAACTAAATGTCCATAAACTCTTGTATCAAAAAAGGCAGGAGCCCAATTTAATACAGTTCCGTTTCCGTGCTTTTATAGTACGAGTCTGGTCTACAATTAACTCCAGTTCATAAAACTGGTCTAAATGTGTGTTCCTGGCTATCATGTATACTAGCAATTGTAAACGGAGAGCTTTACATACCAACTACTGAAGGTCTCTATGGTACGTCTCGCAACCGCTTGTCCGATACCCAGTTATTCGACATAGGAACATTGTTGATTGGCCTTAAAAAAGAAATATAAAAAGATCGGACAGGGAAAGTAGCATTCAAGGAGGACAGTAAACCACAAAACACAGAAACAAACACGCAAACAGACAAACAAGAAGGCAAAAGCAATAATAAATGCAAACGACATCACAAACACAAAAAGGGTTGACAATAGGGCTACCGCCTTGGAACGGTCAGTGGCAAGTGGCAAAGTGGGCCACTGGGGGTTTAAACCGGTTCTAGGGTGCACCAAACCTCACACTTACCCTACTGTCATCCCATTAAAACAGGACAGTGTAAATAAAGAAAGACATCGTGATGGTGACACAAACTGAAGTGCAAGGCATGGAATAAAATAACCTATAACACAGAGATATAATTATAATTAAAACAGCATCAGCCACCACTCTGTATAAAAACAACAGCCACTGAATGAAACCATCAATGTACGCAAAAGAATAAATGTGTAAAGCTAACTGCTAGACGAAAGACAACTGTTATAGCAGCAGCTGACACAGCAGTAAGTAAAAAATATCTGTAATAAGCAAAGCAAACTTTGACATATATCTATCATCAATTCGACAAAAGAACAATAGCATAGACCTGCAATTAAATGTTCATCAACATTTTCACACACTTGGTGTAAAATAACATATCGGGTAGTATATACCATTTGCAGACTCCTGGTGTAAAATACCATAACGGATAGTATATTCATTAACCAACATTCATGCATTTGCATGCTACAAGTAAAAAGTGACAATTTGTTTTACCGGTTTGTAATAATTGCAACAACACAAATGGTGTAAAATGCCAAGTCAGTTTTGACATGCAAATAATCAGACAATAGCACCACACAACGAACACTAAGAATATCGTTCACTTTAATTATAGGCCAGTTGCCGACCCCCACTGTAGAAAGTGCATATTTCTCTAAAGTGAATAGAAAGAATGTACTTTCTTTGTTTTTGTTATCTGTTGTTGTTCCTGTAGCTTTTAATTGAATTAAAATGTAGATATAAAAATCGAACAAGCAGCATTCAAGGACGACAGTCAACCACAAACACACACTGAAACAAAGAACAAATTTAAAGATGAATAATAGGCCAAATAAGACACCACAAACACAAAAGGGTTGACAAGAGGGCTACCGCATTGGAACGGTCAGTGGCAACAAATGCCGCTGGTGGTTTAAACCAGGTTCTAGGGTGCACCAAACCTCACACTTACATCAAAAAGCCATCATAATAAAGTGTTTAGAAATGAGCTCTGTTCCCTTAGCGTTGTGACATCTGTTCATTTAGCAACACATTGCGATCCCAGTTGGCTGTAACACGCGCAGACTGCGTCTTCGACTTGCACATTCTGATCCTGGTTGACTTCTCTAAACCATGTTCAGCTTTCACGATTAAACATTTTACCACAAACTCTGGAGATACCACGAAATCCCGCTGTATACTGAGTGGCTTTAGACTGTATTTTCGGCAAAACTGTTTACTGAAATAAATTGCTAAAATGAAAAACACCTTTCAAATTTACCTAAACAAAAACATGTTTGACCCTGTATTTTATCCCTGTGAAGATAAAGCAATACAGATATTAAAGCACAATATAAAAAGCACATTTACTGACTATGATATTGATTACGACTATAACATATTTTATGCCAAGTTCTGTGCATAATTCACTAAATGTTAACGTAAGACAGGAGCAATCACGTTTTTCCTTCTTACCTCCAAATAACAATGTGTCCAATTCCTCCGTTATCTGAGCGCCCATTCTAAAAAGATTATAACAAGGGGGCAAGAAATTAAACAAATATTTCCTCCAAATTTGAAAATTGATTTGCAACCGTTTTAATGCAGATTTTATGTCCAATGTTCCCAGTAATTCCACGTTACCAATGTTACTTGGTCAAAAGTGCTAAAGTGCCGTTAGAACCATTATCTTCAGATCCACTCTGTCTTGCATTTCTTTTGTCCCTCTCCCCCGAGCATACGGACTTTTCGATACTCTTTTTGGCATGATCTGAAACGAGTGGGAAATGGTTTAACGATGCTACTCCAGTTAGATAGGATAAGGTTTATTTTTTATTATTTATTTATTATGATTAGAATTATGTTAGGCTATGTCCCAGAAATCGAAATCAATACTTTCGTTTGACAGTATTGCATTATTTTGACGCGATAGCCTTGCGCATGTACTGCCACCCTATATAATGCCATACTTATGTTAGGCTATGCCAGACAAAGCGAAAATAAACATCTCAAAGTCTTTTAGCATATAAAAAAAAAACAGGGCAATTTGATAACAAGTACGTTATTTATTAAAATACGTTATATTGATATTAAATAGTTTCTTTACGACTATTCGGTATTGCCTCTTTGCCCGTAGGAACAATTACACGATTTAGAACAAATTACAAATTAATGAAACACGAATTAAATCTACTACGCCATATAATGGACTCTAAGTCTAACATAAAGACAAAGAGAGGACAGCAAACGTTACACTCTCTATTAATCCTAATTAATTACAATCCTCTGCAACAATTATTTCGTAACATGTAGCGAATACTGATAAAATTAATCTTTTGTACCGTATATATCACTGAACTTTTTGTTCTATGATTTTTCTTGAAGAAAGAAGAGAAGTGATAACCAAGTTGCCGGTGTCATGTTATAAATTGCACCGGCAGAATGTTATACAATAAATGGTATATGGCCACTTAAATAACAGCAATTTGTCCTTTAAATCACAAATTCCATTATTGAAATCGGGTGTTTTCTTACGTCTATTGGCCAATGGTCAGCGAAGCTTATGAAACGGCGAATTGTCTGTCGTCCAGCGTCCGTCAGTTAAATTGCTTCAAACAAAATCTCCTCTGAAACTACTGGGAGGAAGTAGATGAAACTCAGTAACAATTAACCAAAAGGATTCGCAAATAGCGAAATTTTGAAATACCGGGAGAAATGGAGCTCCCGGCGGGAGGCCGGGAAATTCCATGAAATCCCGGGAAAAATTAGCTCCCGGTGGGAGATATCACATGGAAGTATCCTTGCCTGATCCTCTCTCGGAAACATCTTTAAACGACTTCTTATTATGAACCAATGACCAAATTGTCTGAAACTTCACCAGAAGCATCATCTCTTGATCCTTTCTCGAATTTATAAATTTATGCAAATCGTCCCAATCTGTCAACAAATATGGCCGCTTGTACTGAACTCATAAAAATCTTAAAACGACTTCTTCTTATGAACCAATGGCATAATTGTTCTAAAACTTCACCAGCTCAATTGTTCTGAAACTTAACAACATAATCGTCTTATATCACTTTCTATGACTTGTATACATTTTCCTGTTCCATAAACAAATTGGACCACCTTTACTTAAATAGAACACAATATAATTTAAACGGCTTGATCTTATCTTAGTTTGTTCCATTAATTTTGCTTGGAGCCTTTTTTCCAGGAGAGCGCATGCCTTTTTATGTCTGCCCCAACGAAGTGGAGGAGACATATTGTATTGGTCTGTCTGTGTGTCCGTCCGTCCGTCCGCCGTCTGCCTGTCACAAATGTTTTGGCCGCTTCTCCTCCTAAACGGCTTTTTTGATTTTGACGAAACTTGACAGAAAGCATCAGTATGATGTCTTGTTGTACATATCGCCTTTTTGTTCTGGTTCAATGACTTTTTACGGAGTTAGGGCCCATTGTTATTTTTACTATACATTTGTTGTCGCCGCCTAAACGGCTTGTTGGAATCCGACGAAACTTTACAGGAAGCATCAGTATTATGTCTAGTTGTGTTTGGAGTCATGGCTCTTTGAATGTTTTATTATACATGTGTTTACATTTCCTTAGCGGCTTGTAGGATTTTAAAGAAAGTTGACTGGAAGCATTGGTATAATGTCTAGTTTTGCATATCACTTTTGAGTTCCGGTTCGATGATTTTTGAGTTATTGCCTTTGAAATGTTTACTATCAAATTGTTATCGTTATTTCTCCTAAACCGCTTTTTGGATATCGACAAAACTTGACAGGAAGCATCAGTATGATGTTTAGTTGTGCGTATCACTTGTGCGTTTCGGTTCGCTTATTTTTGACGGAGTTACGGCTCTTTGACATTTTTTACTATAAATGTATTGTCGCCGCTACTCCTCCTTGTATGCCTTGTTTGATTTTGACAAAACTTGACAGGAAGCATTGGTATGATGTCCAATTGTGTATATCGCTTTTGTGTTATGGCCCTTTGACAATTTTAACTTTTAATTTGTTGTTGGCACTACTCCTTTTTAACCGCTTGCTGGATTTTTCGACGAAACTTGGCAGGAAACATCGGCATGATGTCTAGTTGTGCATCATGGATTTGTTTTCCGGTTTGATGATTTTTGACAAGAAAAATGTACATTTTAGGAAACTGTAGATAGACATTCGTTGGTTCTTCGTATGGCGCATCTAAAGTATGCAGTGGCCAGTAGCCAAGTAGTGGCGAAGTAGTTTGAATGGAGTACCATGGAGTACTATGGGGAGGCTGTTTCACAGCAATAGACAATAATAGAAGACATATCAGCAATGTCCCAGAAACAGTGCAATCCAATGGAAAAAAGAGAAACATCAGGTTAACTGCGGGTGAACAGCGAAAGTCGTCGTAAGAAACGGAATATACGGCGAGGTTCAGCAGAAAGTATGTCACAACAGATCACCATCCAATAGGAAGGACAACAGCAGAGCTGGCGGAAAACGGAGTGAGGGGAGGCGAAAGAAAGTAGCAGATAAAAGGGATTGAGAAGTAGGGCCAACAAAAAAACAAAACATTATTTAATTTTCAGATGAACGGGTAAAGCGGAAAAATCGCGCATGTCAACATTTTTAAAATTGCAGACGCACCGTTAAAGTGGATATTTCATGCATAATTTGTTAGGGTTATCTTTCATAGTACGAAATACAGAGTACAACTTTCGGAACTCCACTTAGGGACTCTAAAAGCAGACTGAGTACAGTAGTAGATATATGTCACATGGTAAAAAAACAGGATGAGATTGGTTAGAATTATAGGTGTGAAATAATGTAAGTTATACAGATCAAATATCTTTGATCCGACGTGAATATTTCCATACAGTTTTGAAATATTGAGGACTATTGTTACTTCACAGCTATGCTAAATTGTGATGACAATAATGAATCGATAATATCTCATTAAACATTTAAATTTAGAACCTTTGTATACAATCTGCAGATGTGATTTTTACATACTCTTGACATTACAATATAAGAAGGTTTTGATTTATAAGGTGTACATTTTCATCAGAGTTTGGTACACTATGTGACAGGAATTCATTCGAACATTGTAACGACGACGATATTTCCTTCATTTCATTTATTCGAGTCCAAGACGTTTTGATCATCGATTGTGATATTATACAAAAATAATCTGTGATAATTTTGTTGAGAATAATGCATTTATATTTATTCTACTTGGCGACCCTCATCCAGCCTATATCAGCACAGAGAAGTACACACATTTATACCATGTTTGCCGTTTGTGAAAACAACACATGAGTATTAAAGGAGCATACAGGAACTGTTGACTTTTTTATCAAACTTAAGGAGTCCACAGGTTTTCAAATAATGTAAACAAACACATTTAATCATATTCTATTCATATATATCATATATTTCAATCTATTCCTTGTGATATTGTCTCTGTATTTTTAACCATTTAAAAAACCCTGATTCGACTGTAGTCTTGATTTAAAATAATTGAAGGCATGTCAGGGTAACATTTTTGATATATTACATCGAGCTTTCTCCCATTGAACTCCAAGTGCACATTTTTGCAAAAAATTGAATGAATGTTGTTTAACGGCTCATCAACACAGTATAGGTTATTTAGAGCCGCCCCAGAGAGAGGGGAAGGATACATAGGAATCCGGGAACCTGCCCTACTCTTATTATCGAATAGATTCCTATGGTTCTTTAACGTGCTCGGAGGACAGACCGATACACGGGACCGCCCGGTTTACGTCCCCATCCGACGGACGAGGCTAAGGTAAAGTGTCTTGCCCAAGAACACACCGACGGAACTCAGTGGCACCACGGAGGATTGAACCCGGGGCCGGGGTTACAAATAATTGCGTGACGTTGAGACTGTCCCATCCTTCGTACGGCCAGCTAATCTACTTCTTTCAGCTGTATCGAACTGATGGTTCCTGTTATATCAGATATATGTGTAAAACAATATGATTTGCTTTAAATTAACGGTAATAAATACTGAAAGATGTATCCCTTGAATCCCATAAAATGCAAACATTGTTAGAATTGGTCCCCGTTTTAAGGACTATTTTAATGTTTGGATTTGTCTTCATAGATATTGTACCTTTTTAATCAGACAACTATCGGGGAAAATATTTGCATTTAAACCTAATACATATGCACAGGGGGCTAGCATGGGCCAGGGCGTAGGTGTGAGGTTTGGTGCACCCTAGAACCTGGTTTAAACCTCCAGTGGCATTGTTTCCACTGACCGTTCCAAGCCGATATACCTTTTGTCAACCTGTTTGTGTTGGTGGCGTCATACGCCTTTATTCTTTATTAACATTGTCATTCATATGCCTTTTTAGGTGTTTTTAGATTTACTGTGTTCTGTAAAAGCTGCATTTCCCATTCGACTTTTTTACTTACTTTTACTATTGACCGAAATGCCATTCAATACCTGCTGAATAACATGTACAAGGAGAGCTTATAGGCAAAACTGTTTGGCCGATCATTTATACAACAGATCGTGTAATAATACCATTTGATACAATACAATGATAATCAAACTTATACGGGTCGTACTGACATTTTTTTGATATGATAGAAACTTCCAAACACGGATGGAAATTTCAATGTTTTTCCCCTATGTCTTCAGCCTCCTCAACCATTTCATACACTGTTGACCGGCTGGTGCAGTATGAGAATTTTCTGAAAATATTGACATTTTACTAAGACGCATAGAGAAAAACAGATTATTTCGTTGTATAATATATGCTTAATGTTTAAACTCACAACCATGACATGTATCGCTTTTAAAAATTGTAAACTATTACATGGATATTTAAAGTGCAAATATATTTATAGACTTATATCTGCATTATACAAAATTATGAGATCATTAGTTTTACTTCATTTTAAGCATTCCTTTTCGATGTATACTGTAGCTGAAAGTGACAAACAACGCATCCTATTAATGCTTCCATGTTGGTTAGGGAATAATTCATGGCGGGGATTTCTTTATTTAAACTGACCCGTTTAATTGAATGACGGTAGGGTAAGTGTGAGGCTAAACGTGTGATAAACGTTGACAAAAACTTTGCTACCTATAAATAAGATAAATACAAATAAATAACAACTTCATACGACTGCTTATGAAGGTCACATGAATATTAGTGAACGAAATCTATGTACTTGAGCTCAAGTGTAAGAAAAGAATTAAATTAATTAAAGAATGGTTAGTGAATTCCAGCAAATACCTAATAATAACAAGAAGCAGTCTGAGAGACAGCTACATCCCCCGCCGCAGTGTTTTTTTTCTTATGTAGCTGTAGAGCCCATGATTGGGTGGTTTGTTTAAAGGAAGTTTTATCACTGCACATAAAGCAGAAAGTAAATGTAAGTATAACACTACAAAAGGCAATAACTCTAATTTCAATCTGATAGAGTTATTGTTGCTTTATTCTGCACTTACTCCCATAGCTTTCTATCATTGTGTGAAATTTGATTGCAGTCCCATTAGTAGTTTTCATGTTACGGAGTAGACACGAATTGTAAGTATAAACTTACAAAGGGCAATAAATCTAAATTAAATGAAGACAGAGTTATGGTTATTGCAATCTTCCTCTCATTGCCCTCTATCATTGTGTGAGTAGTTTTCCAGTTATGGAACGGACACAAATTATAAGTATAAAATTACAAAGGGCAATATCTCAGATTTAAATGAAGACATGGTTCTTGTACTCTGCACTTTCTCTCATTTCCTGTATCATTGTGTAAAATTGCATTGCAGTCTTTTAGTAATTTTCGAGTTGACACGAATTATAAGTATTAATTTACAAAGGGCAATAACTCTAATTCAAATAAAACCCGATTTATGGTTCTTGTGCTCTGCATGTCCTCCCATTACCCTCTAACATTGTGTGAAATTGCATTGCAGTCCCACAAGCAGCTTTCGAGTTATGGAGCTGACACGAATTATAAGTACAACATTACAAAGGGAAATATCTCTAATTTAAATGAAAGCAGAGTTACGATTCTTGCTCTCTGCACGTCCTCTCGTGACCCTCTATCATTGTGTGAAATTTCGGTGCAATCTCTCTAGTAGTTTTTGAGTTATTGAGCAGACACTATTTATACGTATACAATTACAAATGGCATTAACTCTAATTTAAATGGAGACAGAATTATGGTTCTTGCTCTCTGCACATCCTCTCATTGCACTCTATCATTGTGTGAACTTTGACTGCAGTCCCTTTAGTAGTTTTTGAGTTATTGAGCGGACACGAAATGGGACGGACGGATGTACTACGGACGTACGTACGGACGGATGTACTACGGACGTACGTTTGGACGGACGGATGTACGAACTATATCCACCTCCAGGAATTGCGTCCGTTGAGTAGTCTAAAATATAATATTTTGTTTGAGTTTATGAATTAAATTATAAGTCTTACTACAGAACTATGAAACACCTGTATTTTTATCTATACCATAATTACCGAGGGAAAATTTAATTTACCACCTGACAGTGTCTAAAAATAGAATTACGGTAATTCCCATTGGTTGCACTTTCGATTTGATTTGTTTTGCAAAGTAATAATTGTTGTTCTAATAGTACCATCCATGTCATAGTTGTTAAGGATTATCATACATTAGACGTTGACATATTAGGGAAGTAGGTCTAAAATATCGATTACATGTATATTGTCTGTTGAATCATACGTATGACAAGCATTGTGGGGTCGGGTTTATTGATTTTCTTTGTTATACATTAGTGTTTTGTTATCAAATATTGTTTTGTGTCAAGTACTCTTAAAATATAACCATGCTAAGACTTTCAGTTTGGGACGGTAGCTTAGTGGTTGTACGGTCTGAAATTTCGTTTGACGGCGACGTGGATGTGGATCCGTAAACGTAATTTCAGACCGCTAAAACTACCATATACTATCACAAACTACCATATACTATCACAAACTACCATATACTATCACAAACTACCATATACTATCACAAACATATACTATCACAAACTACCATATACTATCACAAACTACCATATACTATCACAAACTACCATATACTATCACAAACTACCATATACTATCACAAACAACCATATACTATCACAAACTACCATATACTATCACAAACTACCATATACTATCACAAACAACCATATACTATCACAAACTACCATATACTATCACAGATTGAAAATCTTTGCATGGTTATCTCAGTTCTAATGCTTTACAATTTAAATTGTCATACTTTGTGTTTTGAAATTAGTTTTTACAAATTGGTGAATAGGTCAGGTACACTTATTATTACCCGGTTCATTTAACTGGTATATAACTGAAGATAATGTTAATACAGTATATTTATAGGTTTTGTAATTTCCAACATGTTGAGAAAAAAACTACTTATGAATTGCTTTTTTTGAGAGGGAACGCATATCAAGAAAATATGAATATAACTTCTCGTTTATAGACAATTTCAATAAATGTATCATATAAGTAACATATTTAATAATATATATATATAAGTGTCATATTTAATTCACAGATAGCTAAACCACAATCGTCAAATAAATCAAACATGACCTAGTTATGTGTTAAATCTAAACGTCGCTTAAATTTATAATACAGTGGTGCAGTGATCCGCATTAAAGTCGCAGTATTATGATACTTAAAAATAACAATATTCAATACATCATATTTAAGTATAACGATGACAAACTTGTGGTTGCTTGACTGGTGTTTTACGTCATTTTCAGCACATTTTAGGCGATATTTTCGTGGTAAAGGCAACCCATCCACATTTTCTTGGGTAGAACTAGTACTGTATACCTCCCGCTATCCGTAAGAATCGACACACATGTATCTAACTAAAAACAGACAGTATAATTTATTATGATATAATGTATTTATCATGCAGATATGCACCTTTCTACCTGATAAAAGGGTGTCATAGTAACGTTTGCCTCATCGGACAGTGACTGATAAAGCAAAAGCATGCGGAATACCTCGGGGTTTATTGTACATAACATCTGACGTAACGAAAACACAGTCTGTCGGCATTCTCGACAAGCTTATCATTCTGTTTAAGATAAAGACAGTCATGTGGATAATTTACATGATAATAAGACTATTATGTCGGTGTGCCTTTTACGATCACGTTTATAACGCTCGGCACGAACATGAAGGATGGCTCGGCGGCGCCTCGCCATTCCTTTTTTTCCTCGCCTAATAAACTTAATAGTAAAAATATAAAAATCCCTATTTATGGGGTATAGATACAAAAAAGGGACTTGACAAGGCCGACGCTTCAAGCTATGGTAAAATACGGACTAATACATATTATGTATACATTTCCACCTAGAAATAGGCCATACGTTATTTTACAGATGAAGATCTGTATTTCAAATGTATGGCGTAACATATTGCATATACAACTAATAATGACAAATGTGTGATGATGTTACAGGTGATTGAACAAATTTGTGATGATGTTACAGGTGATCGATACCATTTAGAATGACAAATGTATGATGTTACAGGTGATCGATACCACCAAGGATGACAAATGTATGATGTTACAGGTGATTGATACCATTAAGAATGACAAATGTATGATGTTACAGGTAATCGATACCATTTAGAATGACAAATGTATGATGTTACAGGTGATCGATACCACCTAGGATGACAAATGTATGATGTTACAGGTGATCGAACAACTTAGAATGACAAATGTATGATGCTACAGGTGATTGATACCATTTAGAATGACAATTGTATGATGTTACAGGTGATCGATACCATTTAGAATGACAAATTTATGATGTTACAGGTGATCGATACCATTAGAATGACAAATGTATGATGATACGGGTGATTGATACCATTAGAATGACAAATGGATGATGTTACAGGTGATCGATACCATTTATAATGACAAATGTATGATATGACAGGTGATTGATACCATTTAGAATGACAAATGTGTGATGTTACAGGTGATTGATACCATTAGAATGACAAATGTATGATGTTACAGGTGATCGATACCATTTAGAATGACAAATGTATGATGTTACAGGTGATCGATACCATTTATAATGACAAATGTATGATGTTACAGGTGATCGATACCATTTAAAATGACAAATATATGATGTTACAGGTGATTGATACCATTTAGAATGACAAATGTATGATGTTAGAGGTGATCGATACCATTTAGAATGACAAATGTATGATGTTACAGGTGATCGATACCATTTAGAATGACAAATGTATGATGTTAGAGGTGATCGATACCATTTAGAATGACAAATGTATGATGTTACAGGTGATCGATACCATTTAGAATGACAAATGTATGATGTTACAGGTGATTGATACCATTTAAAATGACAAATGTATGATGTTACAGGTGATCGATACCATTTAAAATTACAAATGTATGATGATACGGGTGATTGATACCATTAGAATGACAAATGTATGATGTTACAGGTGATTGATACCATTTAGAATGACAAATGTATGATGTTACAGGTGATCGATACCATTTAGAATGACAAATGTATGATGTTACAGGTGATTGATACCATTTAGAATGACAAATGTATGATGTTACAGGTGATCGATACCATTAGAATGACAAATGTATGATGTTTCAGGTGATCGATACCATTTAGAATGACAAATGAATGATGTTACAGGTGATTGATACCATTTAGAATGACAAATGTATGATGTTACAGGTGATCGATACCATTTAGAATGACAAATGTATGATGTTACAGGTGATTGATACCATTTAGAATGACAAATGTATGATGTTACAGGTGATCGATACCATTTAGAATGACAAATGTATGATGTTACAGGTGATTGGTACCATTAGAATGACAAATGTATGATGTTACAGGTGATTGATACCATTTAGAATGACAAATGTATGATGTTACAGGTGATTGATACCATTAGAATGACAAATGTATGATGTTACAGGTGATTGATACCATTAGAATGACAAATGTATTATATTACAGGTGATCGATACCATTTAGAATGACAATTGTATGATGTAACAGGTGATTGATACCATTTAGAATGACAAATGTATGATGTAACAGGTGATCGATACCATTTAGAATGACAAATGTATGATGTTACAGGTGATCGAACAACTTAGAATGACAAATGTATGATGTTACAGGTGATTGATACCTTTTATAATGACAAATGTATGATGTTACAGGTGATCGAACAACTTAGAATGACAAATGTATGATGTTACAGGTGATTGATACCATTTAGAATGACAAATGTATGATGTTACATGTGATCGATACCATTTAGAATGACAAATGTATGATGTTACAGGTGATCGATACCATTTGGAATGACAAATGTATGATGTTACGGGTGATCGAACAACTTAGAATGACAAATGTATGATGTAACAGGTGATCGAACAACTTAGAATGACAAATGTATGATGTTACAGGTGATCGAACAACTTAGAATGACAAATGTATGATGTTACAGGTGATTGATACCTTTTAGAATGACAAATGTATGATGTTACAGGTGATCGAACAACTTAGAATGACAAATGTATGATGTTACAGGTGATCGAACAACTTAGAATGACAAATGTATGATGTTACAGGTGATCGAACAACTTAGAATGACAAATGTATGATGTTACAGGTGATTGGTTCCAATTAGAATGATAAATGTATGATGTTACAGGTGATTGATACCATCTAGAATGACAAATGTATGTTGAAACAGGTGATCGAACAACTTAGAATGACAAATGTATGATCGATACCACCTAGGATGACAAATGTATGATGTTACATGTGATTAATACCATTTAGAATGACAAATGTATGATGTTACAGGTGATTGATACCATTAAAATGACAAATGTATGATGTTCCAATTAGAATGACAAATGTCGGATGTTACGGATGATGCTCAGACTCCATGACCGGTGCTTATGAATACGCATAAAAGAGGAACTAGCATCAATGGAGACGGAGGTAAGGTGTGCTTGTAATATGAACAGTAACATACTCAACACAACTTACGACACACCACGTCCGATTGTCCTACTATTTTAAATGTAAACCTTTTATATTATTGCCTGATACAAAATTTACAAAAATGTATTTCGTTTATATTATTTGTGTTGTTTTGAAGAAAACCAATTAATCATGTAATGACAAATGTGAAACAATGTTAGCATGTCATACTCTGCAGAAATGAGGGCTTTATTTTTTTAAAACGTAATCTTAACAGAATGAATTGAATGTAAATCCTATGGAATTCATTATGTTGATTTTAAATTAAATTTGAAATGCTTTGTTCTAAAATTGCCAGAATGCAAACGCTATTTTCTCCTTTCAGAATGTAACATGAATTAAAATCACAAACAAATATTGATACCATTTCACAGTTATAGTTCGTTTTTACCCAATCAACAATCATGTGACCGCATATATACATTGAAAATAGAAGGACAGTCGGACGTGTGGCGTTAGAAGTTGTTATAAATATATATAAGTCAACACCTTAATTATTTTTATATATACCCAGCTGCAAAAGAAAGTAGCCACTTTGAAAGTTTTACTATACACCCTATCCTCTTTATCAAGCAATATTCCCTTCATGATTCAACCTATTGAAAAACAAAGGACAACATGAGATTGGCAATGGAATGATAAAAGCTTTGGTACCAAACATGGCATATTCATTTTGAAATTTGTCAATTAATTTAAAAAGACTTTATACAATTAAATCTAAACAAAACTCAGTGGCTACTTTCTTTTGCAGCTGAGTATATATACGTATTTCTTTTTTATATAAAGGCAATAGAAATATTTGAATAATTCGCCTAATTTTACTGAAGATTGATTCTAAACGAAGTACCAGTGTACACAAATGCAACTCGGTCATTATGTACATGGTATATACTGAATAAAATAAATTTAGCGCATAAAATGAATGTCATTTCCATAGACAAGATACAAAGCCGTGTATGTTCGGGTTCAATGATAAAGCGAAATAGCTATGACCGATAATAATGCTATGAAGTCATTTGTATACAAAGAAATATAAAAGATCGGACAGGGAAAGTAGCATTCAAGGAGGACAGTCAACCACAAAACACAGAAACAAACATGGAAACAGACAAACAAGAAGGCAAAAGTAATAATAAAAGTAAACGACATCACAAACACAAAAGGGTTGACAATAGGGCTACCGCCTTGGAACGGTCAGTAGCAAAGTAGGCCACTGGGGGTTTAAACCGGTTCTAGGGTGCACAAAACCTCACACTTACCCTACTGTCATCCCATTAAAACAGGACAGTGTAAATAAAGAAATCCCCGCCATGATCTAATCTCTAACCAACAAGGCAGCACCAATAGGCAATATAAGTAAAACACAAATATGCTCGTGTAAATATAATACAAAAAACAATAGCCTAGAAAGCCACAATGAAGGTACTCAATGACTTGGCAGAAGCCAGAGCAGTAAGAGAATAAACCATTAAGGGCACGACAAGAAAGATCATGGACAAACATCAAACGCCACCGTCCCAATGGGCTTTAGGTAGGCGTCATCATAGGGTCCACAGCCTGTCCGGTCATCGTACAATTAAAGAGGAAAGCATAGTGGCGAACTGTAAAAGGGTCCACCACCAAGCATGCAGTACGTTGCAAAATGATAGGGTCATAACCTCTTTTGATAAACTTTTTAACAAGTTTAACAAAGATAGTATGAAAGTGATCATGACCAAGAATCTTACGAAGTTTATAAATCACATCACCATAGAAGGTTGTTATAGTCGGAGATAAAAAAAATAAAGCAAATGTGATAGAAGCATGCTTTTAAAGGTTATCGAAAATCGTTCTTATTTCAAAGAAAAGGGGAGATGAATTTTAAAAATACCAAATTTGAAATGCTTTTGCTTGAGAATAACAATTATTAGTGAACACATGTCCGCGTTTTTTAAAAAATTACAGAATGTACAATTCTGTCAATGCCAAACATTAAATTTGTTCAAGGCAATACGTTTGTATTATGAATTAAGTTGTTTTTAATATATGGGAGGTAATTCTGATACTTCCGCAAAGAAAATAATAAAATACAAAAACAAATGAAAATCACATACTTACATAGCATTTCTATTATCTTCAAACAATTATAGCATTGTTCATACGTTAACTTTATGTCACTCAAAAGTCGTGCACAACTTATTTGTTCAGTATATATTACTAAAATTATGATCAAACTGATTTTCATAAAACATTTTCCTAGCATATGGCCCAGTCACACCAACCACGAATGTCTCCCCGAACCCACTACGGTTGTCCCCCACACGGATTCCCCCCGGATGGGCATTTCTCAAAAAATACTACGAACTACTACGAATACATTACGTTTGAGTACGGTTGAGTACGATAACAGTAAGGAGCAGCAAGGTTGGCACAGGAAACAACTCGGTTGACATACGGTTCCACTACGGTTCGAGTACGGACTACTACGGACAACTACGAACTAGTACGGACTAGTATGGAGTGTCACGAGCGTGTCACGGTTCCCCATGGGGTCCGCAATCGCGCAATAAAAAGGCATGCATTTCAGCAATTCGGCCTTATTCGCGATGAAACCGTACTAGATCGTAATAGGCCGTACAAGTTCGTGTACAGATCGTACTAAACCATGCTCCAACCGTGAGATAACCTTACTGAAACCCTAGTATCCTCGTAGTAGGTCGTGGTAGGCCGTAGTAAGCCGTGGTCATTCCCGGTATGCCGGGGTCATTCCTGGTATGCCAGGAATGTTCTACGAATAACTACGAATCGCTGCGAACCCACTAAGGATGCACTACGGATTGAAAAATTATGGTGCTGACCCCGAGAGTTTTGGACATGTCCAAAACTCTCGGGGTGGGTCCACGGATACATACGAACTACTACGAATAACCACGAATAACCCAGGATACACTACGGATTCACTACGAATCCATCCGTAGTGGATTCGTACAGGCATTCGTGGTTGGTGTGACTGGGGCATAACGAATGTTAAATAATTAAATGGCGCTCGGTTTTTATTCATAAATAATATTCTGTTTGCACAACGATACTTTGTATCTTTACATATCGTATAAGAATATAAAAAAGACTCGAGATAATATAAGACATAACTATTAAAAAAGTGAATAATCTTAAAATATCATTGCTTTTATTTTCAGTTAAGTAGGTTACACGAGGAGATTCAGACGTTGGGAGAGAGTAGTAATGTAATTTTAAAAAGACTCGTGACCAACGAGTTCGACATCCGAACGTGTTCATGGTTTGTACATGTTTGTTTCTATTTGAATTGTGGTACGAGTATTAACTTTCATTCCCCATCCAACCCCTTCTCCAAGAAGAGAAAACTGGGTTGGCTGGGGTATGAAATAAAACCTTAATTTTGGCTTAAAAGGTGTGCAAAGTGTACAATTAAAACATTTCATATGTAATTTTAAACAGGTTATCACAGTTTGTCAGTAAAAACGATTTTTGAACGTGTTTTATTGTTGAAATATCTGTTATAAAATCTTGAAAATATAAGCTTTCCCATCGCTTAATGGAATTAAGGCGGGACCACGTAATGATGCATGACTTTTTATTGCAGTTAAACCTGATAACCTGCTTTAAGGGACTAATGCTATGATTTCTTAATGTATTGTTTTAAATTAATAACACCTGTATTAAGCGATTACATTTACACCTCCCTTTTTAAAAGTTTAACTGTATCTATATGTTTACGATATTTCTCTTTTTTTTTAAACGATAATGTATTATCATGATCAATTTCATTTGGAATGTTTCACGGTGTTTACAATCGCAATATTTTTAAATGAATGATTGTTACTATACTCAGCAAACTACATAAAGCAACAGGTCCGATTTCCCTTGTATTTTCAGAGTAAATATGCGGTATTGTAAATAGGTAAAAATGAACTTTAGCCGTAAAATTGTATCGATCATGTTTGTGGGATTTTAAGCAAAATTAATTTATCTCACGTTCTGAAAGGTGAAAACAACGTTTCCAATCAGCCAATAGCCAGCATTTAAATTTTCAATGAAAATCAACAAAATAAATTCCATAGGATTTACATTCAATTATTTCTGTTGAGGTTTTGTTAACAAATAAACCCGTCAGTTCTGCAGATTATGACTTGCTCACAATGTTTCCCATGTACGCATTACACGATTAATTGTTGAGCTTTTTTTTGTTCAGAAATAATGAAAACGAAATACATTTGTAGTACATTTTTATCGACCGATAATTCCAATGATTACACTGAAAATAGAGGGAACATTTGACGTGTTGCGACACACAAGTAGAAGTTTTGTTAAGTATTAATTTATAGTACATTTTTATCGACCGATAATTCCAATGATTACACTGAAAATAGACGGAACATTTGACGTGTTGCGACACACAAGTAGAAGAGTATTCATTTATAGTACATTTTTATCGACCGATAATTCCAATGATTACACTGAAAAAAGAGGGAACATTTGACCTGTTGCGACACACAAGTAGATATAAATGTTTTGTTGAGTATTCAATAACAATTATCATAGGATGTATACGTTATGAGTAATTAGCAAATACCGTCTAACTTGTAAATGTGAAGGATGAAAATATTCCAGTTGTCTTTTTATATTGCAGCGAATGCCACAGGAGGGACAATGGAAAGGGTAACTAGTACATATGTTTTACCGTTGAGGTTTTTAATATATTTTGAATGAATGAATGAATGAATGAATGAATGAATGAATGAATGAATGAATGAATGAATGAATGTGTGAATGTGTGAATGAATGAATGAATGAATAAATGAATGAATGAATGAATGAATGAATGAATGAATGAATGAATGAATGATGAATGAATGAATGTATGAATGATTGAATGAATGAATGAATAAATGAATGAATGAATGAATGAATGAATGAATGAATGAATGAATGAATGAATTAATTAATTAATTAATTAATTAATGACTTTAAAGAATGTTACCAAGTTAGTAAACACTAATCTTCCTTTGAGTTCTGTTGTAAATTCACCCATATAAAATACATTACATATACACAAACAAAAATATTATTGTGTATCTTAATATTCTTTTTCTAAAGGTATTTTAAATTTTCAAAAAAAAAAAGAATTCTGAAGGTATAGGTTGCGTTATTTTAAATATAGCATGGGCTTGGCCACGCCCCTTTCCAGAAGTGACTTGAGCCAGAAATGAAATTGAGCGTGCGTAAAATTATTTTTACAATGTATTTTTTAAAACTGAATTGTGAGATTGACCCCCACTCAAAAGCAGGTAAATCTTTACTGTGGTTATGCATGTAAACAAATATGTCGGTCCCCATGGAAAGTTTTGTAGGGAAACATGCTGAATTTTAACTTTTAGCACATTGGACTTGGACTTACCTTGAAAATAATTTATCTTCGTAGAAGCTTGCGTTGTGGCCTATGGGAAAGCAGTTAGTGAAATGCAACTGCAACCTATAGTAAATTTTCAAAAGTCTCTGGTCGAAAACGGTTCATTAAATACCAGACTACACAATTACGAAGACAATAACTTTGCAACCTTAACTTGTGGTCCTACTCTACGTCAGATCGTTATTTTCATGAATGTCATATATTATTAGTGTGTGTGTGTGTGTGCGTCTGTGCGTCTGTCCGTGCGTGCGCGTGTGCGCTTGTATGCGTGCGTGTGTGGATTTATATTTTCTGCATGTTATTTTCGTCTTTATTGCTGTTGTTTTTCCATAGAAATTGCATATTTGAAATCCAAAGTGCATCTACTCGAAGAGAAAGACAAGCAAAAAGACGAAATAATAAATTATATCAAACAACAAAATGAGGATTTGGAAACAGGTTTGCATGAGTTAGGTATTAAAGTCACGTTGCTGTTGCCTCAGAATGAAAACATATCCAGACAGAAAGAGAGTAAAACACTGGGAAATGTATCCAGTGACAAATTAAAGACTGCACAATGCGAATCAGTAGACAGACGTGTTTGTGTTACGAGTGGAAATTCATATGATAATCCTCCCAGAGATATCCACAACAATGAAAGTGGAATTGGTACGAGTACCTCTCAACTAGAACCAACACAGAAATGTTTTGAAGAAATGAAACAACCAAAGAAAACGACTCAGCTTGCAGTTTCTTCGGAAGTTGAAAATCGGTTTGTAGTAAAAGCTTTTGTGGCATTTTCTATCAAACATTGTTAACTAAAGAAACATATGCAGTAACATAACGAGTGTATGAAACACAATTATAATGTTCAATAAGATTAACTCCTGAATATTATGGACATTTCTGTGTATGGTCATTTAACAATAAATGCACATTTGTTTTCAAATTGGTGAAAATTAAAGTCGAACAGGACACGTAGCATTCACAGAAACAGTCACCCACAAACAGGCAATCAAAACAAACTAACATTAAATGCAAGCAAAGTATGCGTTGACTTGCTGGGTATAGCTTTGGAACGGTCAGTGTCTCACTCTTACCCTATTGTCATCCAAATTAAACGAGACAATATCCTAACAAACAAGCCTACATAAATTGGCAATAAAAGTATAACACAAATATTATAATGAATATAAGGAAAGCATTAAGGGCACTACAAGACGAAATTGAAATGTAAACGTAACCATCCCCGTCAGGATTTAGGTAGACGTCACCATAGGGTCCATACATGTCGGGTTATCGCACAATCATATCAAAGCATAGTGGCGAACTGTAAAATGACTTGATAGGATCATAACTTCGTTGGGTAATCGTTCTAACAAGTTAAATAAAGGTTTCTAAAAGTGATCATGACCAAGGATCTTATGAAGGTTGTTAATCACGTCACCTGTAAACATTTAATGTTAAGCTTCGAGATGTTATCACCAACTGAATAACTTGGAATACATTCCACTATGGTATATAAAGAGTAGGAAAGGAATTATTTGGAAATAGACTAACACGATAAAAATTAATACAAAAAAAAGAGCAGTCTCGGTTTGATTGTGATTTGATTTGTTCATGAACGGTAGTGAACAATGCCTTCTATCGCCTCTCTACACGCCCTCTAGCTCCGTGTTGAGCAGAACTTAATATTTAAAATGTCAATAGTACAAAAAGCTGAACCATCCGAAGATTGTATACATATGACGGTAGACACGAAACCTTCAATGAGGTATGTTCTTACCACTCCATGGCCAGCACATGCTACATTTACTGTTCTACTTTTTGTATCTACTTGTTTGTATCTACTCGTACTTGTATATATGTTTTCTGAGTGGTTTTCCTCTCATTGATATCCAACCCATATTAATAAGTATGACAATGCTATTAGTTTAGTTGTAAATTTATATGCCCTTATTAACAGTTTAGTATTGTTGTCGTGAGGTCAATACACAAAAACACGTGATTGTATGTTTTTTACTCTTTTAAGATTAAGCCTTATGGTTAAACCCACTTCCAGTGAAATTGTAACAAAAGCTCAGAAGGTAAATGGTAAGTTTGACCATGAATTTCTTTATCAATAAATACTGAAAAGGGGATAAATAAGAGATAAAAGTAACAGACTCGGTTTTATTGAGTCTGTTCATGAGAGGTAACGTAAGGTGCAACACCTCTCGCGCCTCCTAGCATCGGTTTATGCGATATTCAACTCATTTTAATAAATATTACATTGTGATGTGTTTGGCAACATGTGAGGTAAATGGCTGTTTCAAAGTAAACAATTAAACGATGTTTTTGCAAAAAGGCAAAGCAGTATATTTGTAAAAACCGTACCCGTACTTCTTTGTTATTAAATATTATATAGTCTTCAAATATTATACGTGTAAAGCGCATTGCTTATTTGAATATTTACATTTTCAGTTCAAATAGTAAAACAGACCGAAATAAAACACATCAGCAGAGCCAGCGCTTGGATACATTTTGCCTGTACAGAAATGGAAAATGGTAAGCTTAACAAACCTGTTTTTAAAAAAAAATGAAACTATATAAAAGTAAAACAGGTATATCTAGTAGATGTATTTCTCTTTTTTTAATTTTAATTTTCCAAATTAATCACTTTATAAAATAAAAGCATATACTATGTTGTCATTTTCATCTCCTATTAAACATTATAAACTTTGTGGCTTTCTAGGCTGCTTTTTTTTAAAATTATTTATACATGCTAATTGATGTGTTTTGCTTATATTGCCTATTAATGCTGCCTAGTTTGTTAGAGATTATGCCCTGGCGGGGATATCTTTATTTACACTGTCCCGTTTGTTGGGATGGCAATAGGGTAAAATTGAGGTTTGATACACCATAGAACCTGGTTTAAACCACCAGCGGTCATTTTTGCCACTGAACGTTCCAAGGCGGTAGCCCTATTGTCAACCATTTTATGTTTGTGATGGCATATGCCTTTTATTCACCTTTATAGTTGTTTGTTTCCCTGTGTGTTTGTGGTTGACTGTCGTCCTTGAATGCTAATTTTCCTGTTCGATTTTTATGTCTACTTCTCCTTTTAAGCATGGTTGGTATCGCATGTTGTAATTGTTAACTCAGCATTATCATAATCAAGGAAAAATAACCATGTTAATTTATGTTTTTAAGAAATATATAATAATAATAATACCATTCTCTTTAAGCAATATGACCTATTTATGTGTCGACGTGCCATAAAACACCATTCATTCATTCATTCTTTAAGCAGTTTAAAGAAAAACTGTGTATTTGCTCTCCAGATCCATTTATATTTCCATACGTCTGAATTTATAACAGTTTTTATAAGAAGCTAACTACAAAATGTTTGTTTATACCATAGCCCGATTATCCGGTCTAGATGACCTTGGCGGGATACACACGGTTATATGTGTCGATGTATCGGCCAGTATGATGAATGATGACGCATGGACTCAGGCCAGCTCTTTCTTCGATGACTACGTAAACGGTAAGGTGTTCGACAAGAAATGATGATAAAACATACTAAAACGTTAAATAAAAATGTACGTTAAAACAGTATGCTGGATATATTATAGGATGAACTATATTTACATTTTGCTACGGTATAAAAGTCGTTTAATGGTCGCAATTTGATTAATTGCAACGCGTCAGTTGGTCCGTTAAAAAACAAACGAACGACAGATACAAAATTCAGAATTACAATACTGGTTATCCCGTGTTATGACAATTTAAGGTCAGATGACTGATTTGCGACGGTAAAGTCGAAAATGTTTCAATGCGTAGGAAATTTCCCCAAATGCGTTAGAATATGACCTTTCAGTATATACATCTGTGTTCGCCCTCGTTATTCTCTTTCCAGACTAATAATGAAATGTGTCCAGTCATGTATTTTGGGACTTTTGTAGAGATATTTAAGGATTAAATTCGGTATCTCGATCTTTCTACGGGCTATGTAAAACATTATGATAATTTAAAGTGCGTGAAGCCTTTAGGGTTTTTCGCTAAGTTTAAACTTGCTAAAGTTTTTCATGCCCCCTAGAAAGGTCGAAATATCGAATCCAATCCTTATATTTATATTTTGTTTATTCTGTTTGTTTTGCAGACTTCATAATGTAAATAGGTTGTGTTTTTTGTTAAAAAATACTGTTTTAAAGCTTTAATATGTACTGTTGTAACAGCGACGTTGCCAACATTGGCTGTAATATGTACTGTTGTAACAGCGACGTTGCCAACATTGGCTGTAATATGTACTGTTGTAACAGCGACGTTGCCAACATTGGCTGTAATATGTACTGTTGCAACAGCGACGTTGCCAACATTGGCTGTAATATGTACTGTTGTAACAGCGACGTTGCCAACATTGGCTGTAATATGTACTGTTGTAACAGCGACGTTGCCAACATTGTCTTTAATATGTACTGTTGTAACATCGACGTTGCCAACATTGGCTGTAACATGTACTTTTGTAACAGCGACGTTGCCAACATTGGCTGTAATATATACTGTTGTAACAGCGACGTTGCCAACATTGCATGCTTTTTCATAGCAACTTGCAACGGCAATGGAAATTAGTACCAGAATGTCAAGACGACGTTACGGCATTCAAACAAAACAAGTTCATCAGACGGATTAACTACGCCTGGTTTGTTTAAGCTCCTCCCCAAAAGTAAATAATTTCTCATTGGGAATTGAGGTACAACAAGACGTGATCGTTTATTGCAGGCGTATACAGTAGAAATGTAAATAAAGTCATAACACTCTCGTTTGTCTTCCAGGTTTGGATGATATTGCGAGCGAATTCAGGATTCCAAAAGAACATATAGCTTTGGTCACGTATGGACACGACACTAGAGTTGTACAAAGATTCACAGATGATTTCAGTATAGTTCGGAGTGCATTTAGTAAGACTTTACAATTTTAAACGTAAAGTGAGTGGAATGAATATGCAAACGTGGGACTCCTACACGTGATACATTGAGTTGATGATAGAAAATCCTGTTATACTATTAAAATATTAAATATTGAGTAGTCGTATAGAAACAGGGGGTTTCAGCACCGTTTCCCAGAGCGGGCAATGGGCGCCAAGCAACTGTAAAATGTGTAAGCCATGGCTGTTTACTCAAGTTCACCATCATTTAAAAAAAATCTAAATGATAGTATACTTGGGCCAAAAGCCCTGAAACACATTATTAATTACTAATTATTATTAATTACTTGAGCAAACCCACTCTAGGAAACTATCGCTGAAACCACCAGTTTCTTTACTAATTTCAATAACATAATATTTTGCTCATACTATTCAACTAAAAACATTTTCAAATCATTAAGCAAAGTCAGACGGAACCGGACAGTAGTCTTCATCATCGCTGTACATATCATGGAATTTATTCATACGCCAATGTATCTTGCCCATTATCTAGTATGTATCTTTTATCATCATAAGCTGACAAACTCTTTTTATTGATTTCGTAGCTGCTTATGTTATGCTTTTGTGATCTAATAACTTTCATCTCATGGTGGACTTCTGCGACTAGGCATATCACAACCCTCATTTTATGGAGATGTGGTCTATAAACTTCGAAAGTTAAAGGGGTCTAACGAGTTTCCTGACCGCTTTACAAATTTAATCAGGAAGTTCGTCAGAAAAGGATATAACCCTTAGGTTTTACAGCGCACTGCATGTTTAGTGATTGGCCCCTCTACAGTCAGTCATTACGCTTCACTTTTCACTTGTGCGATGACTGGACTACCTCTTGGGACTCTATGATTGTACCTATTGAGACCCCAACTAAAGGAGATGGGTGCATGAGCGTTCGTCCCTCGGGTTTTCTGGTCGTACCCTAGATTGGTTTTCTCTTTAGCTGCAACTACTATGGTTGTTCAGTATGATTCTGAATACATCATGAGATGTTTATTATTTTGTATGTGTTTCTTTAGTTAGTTTCTCTGGATGTGGACTTTATTGTTAGAGATTTCCTTTTGATAGGATGTAGTTTTGTTTACACTGTCTTGTCTATTTGGGCGCTGAAGACAGGATAATAGCGAGGATTGTGCGCATATAAAATCGATTCAAGCTAACCAGTAGGCATTATTGCCTACTGACCATTCCAAGTCGGTAACCCTGTCTTCACCACCCTTTCTGTTGTTTTTGTCTCTTTCATTGTACTATCAAGTCCTTGTTTGCAGTACAGTGCGGACCTACGATGCCATTGCGTTCGGTCACTGTGGTTTCTATAGGGCCCTATATCTCATTTCTGTTGCCGTAAACAAAATATCTTTGTAATTAGCATGCGTTATATTTTTTTAACAACACACTTATTAACACCCTTGCATTTTTTTGTACTAACCTAATTATCTAACATATACGAATATAGTTTACTTCGTAGTCCAACAAATTCAACAATAGGTATACCACAAGTTTCATCTTTCATTTTGCCAATAACCTTTTTATTATCATTAAAATGAAACTTACTTTTTGGATCATAATCGCAATTATCAAAAAGTTCTTTATCCTTATAAAAGACTGCATACACATCTTTTGTTTTTATTTCATAACAAAATGAATTGGTATCAGTAAATAATAACTTAGCTTTTCTATCATATTCGTTTTTGATATAGATGTAATGGAAATCATACATCAAATATTTTGACAAGTCTAAAATACACATGCCAACATAACAAGGATGATTTAAAACTAATCGTTCTTTTATTCTGTTTATGGCAAATAGATTTTCATTAAACATTTTATAAGAAATAAATGTAGGTCTTGCTGCATATTTTAAAAGGACCTCCTCGTCGTGAGTTAATTTAACATTAATTATTTTTCTCAAATTTTCCATAGTCTTACCACAAACTGAATTGTTCATCAGTTTGAAGAAATCCTTTTCAAAAGTATTTTTACCAGCTGTTCTCTTGGCAGTATTAAAGTCTATGTATGTCTTTAACCACTTTGATTCATCAAACTGTAGTATTCGTTGTATTTTTGTTACCTTCAATCCAAGCTTTTTATACAGTTTTAAATTTCTGTAATGCACAACATACTTTGCTTTATTTGTTAGTGTTGTAACAAGTTTGTTAACTTTACTAGATCCTAACTTAAACTTTTTTTTAAACTTTTACAATAATCTGACAACCACTCATCTTTTACATTTAAACTTTCTGGGACACGAGGATAATCATTATGCGAGTCATGCAGTTTCTTGGGATACTCGATATCACACTCAACAATGTAATTTGATTTTCCTTTTTCAAACTTATCTACCCACCACTTGAAGTTGCCAGTAGGCAACGGTTGGCATATGGCCCACCCATACAAGTTATTAGCATCCAGATATAGTATGTACTTGCTTTCTTTTTTCTTGTCGTAGTTTTTCATATATTTATTGTTAGCCTTTGAATATCTGCCATATAACTCTTACCTCCTCTTAATCCTTTTTACACAAACAAATATTGCCCAATATCAGTTATTAAATCAAGTTGGATAACAGTCATCTTAAGGCATGCGTAGACAAGGATCTAATTTGTACTATTCAATGCACATTTTTCTAAAGTTTTCAAAAACATCTGTCAGCAACAGCACATCAGTCTTAAGATACAGATCATGATATTCTCTCATATTTTTAATCTTTTCTAACTTCCAATAACTACTAGTTAAAGTACATCATTTCTTCTGACATGTTTTATTTTCAATTAAACAGTTTATACCTGCGAAAATACCAAGGGAATTTCAGTGACCATTTTACAATTACAGATATTGATGGTACATTCTCAAATACATTTGTTTTTTATTTGAATTTTGAATAGATGGTTTCACTACTCCAGTCTTTAAAGGTTGTGAGTATTGTTTAATCACCTTTAGGATATGTTGCCTGCTTTTTAATTTATTGTTTTACTTGTTACCTGTGGTACGCAGGCTTCCTCTGCTCCCAACTAAAAACTAAAAATGTATGAAAGTAGAAATTTAGAAATCGTCGAACACGATCAATACAAAAAATAGCGCAGTCTCGGTTTGATTGAGACTATTCATGAATGGTAGTAAAACATGATTGCTACCGTTCACGCCCTCGAGCTCCGGGTTGAGCAGAACTCAATATTTAAAATGCCAATAATACATAAATTTGAGCCATCCCGAAGATGGTATGCATATGAGGGTGAACATGGAACCTTCAATGAGGTATTTTCACACCATTCCATGGCCAGCGGCGTATATTCCCAGTTTCTAACAGAACGCGATGCCCTAAACGAGAAAACAATGTGCGAAATAAATATGTATTCCACCGAGTCAAAGTTAACACATCCCAAATGATTATACATAATGAAAACCCAGTTTAATTATTTAAGTTTTGTTATATTTCTTGCAGGAAACCTGGAGCTTGGGGGTCCATCTCCGATGTATGGTGGGCTATGGATGGCATGGGCAGCTGCGCTGTCTTCAAAGCGTAAGTCATACAACTTTCCGTTCTGGTAAAATGGCATACTCTAAAGTTTACTATTAGTGGCCATAATGTTAGATTGAACTAGCCTCGGTCACCCGGCCCGCTTCTGATTTATTCCTTACGCTATGCTACACGGATCCAGAACCAGGGCCTAGGGCCTGTGGAAAATAGGACGTTTGAAATTGCGGCGATTTTGGCGTGATTTTGAGCGATTCTAAGAGACTTTCAAAAAAACACATTTTCAAATTAATTTAATATTAATTTCTTATTTTTAACTTATGAGAAGCAGCAGGTGAAGTTAAAAAGTTGAACTGGTGCATCAACCACTGACGTTGTTCGTTTATTTACAACATAACGTTCGCAAACGTCGACTTTATGAGCATGAAAAAACGCAGAAATAATTTGTGCTAATCGCTAGTGGGTTTTTTAATTGGCCTAATTTGCCCAGACCGATATCTGCAAGTAAAACATATGCATGATACGGTCTTGGCAGGCCGAGACTAAGATTAAAACAAATCGAAGAAAACGGCCAACCTGGTTGGACTGGAGGTCGTTTCTGTAAAGTGTAAAACATTCAGTAATATTTATGTCAATTTCATTTCAACAATGTAAGTTCTAACGTCTGTTTTAACAGAGCCATTTGTATTTTAAAAGCTATGTATTAGAACGCACCGAATCTGATCTTTAAAACAAATTAATATGAAGTACGGACGGTGGGTCAAAAAACATACATCGCATAAAAGCTAGATTCTACTTTGAGCTCAGTTTTAATATGAATTACTTGTTCATGTATTACCTTTTGATGTGATGTACTTTTATTTACAATGTCATGTCAATTTGAGCGCTGAAGACATGATAATAGCGAGGCTGTGTACACTTAAATATAGATATAAAAATCAAACAGGAAAAGCTGCATCTAAGGACGACAGTCAATCACAAACACACACAGAAACAAACAACAAACGCAAAGATGAATAAAAGGCCAAATAAGACATCACAAACACAAAAGGGTTAACAATAAGATTACAGCCTTGGAACGGTCAGTGGTAAGAATGGCCGTTGAGGGTTTAAACCAGGTTCTAGGGTGCACCAAACCTCACCTTATCCTACTGTCAACTCAATAAAACGGGACAGTGTAAATAAAGAAATCCCCACCATGAACTATTCTCTAACCAACAAGGCAGCATTAATAGGCAGTATAAGTAAAACAAAAAGATGCTCGTGTAAAGTCGATTTAAGCTAACCAGTTGAACATATTATCCTACTGACCGTTCCAAGTCGATAACTCTGTCTTCACCACTCTTTGTGTTGTGTATTGTCTTTTTTATTATATAGTTAATTTTCTCTTTGGTTGTGTTACAGTGCGGATCTGTGGTGCCATTGCGTGTTGGTGTTGTGATTTTTATAGGCATTTTTTTCTCATTTTTACAATAACTCTATATCCGTATTTTATTTGCGTGTCTTTGAAAACTGTTCTCAACATTTTGTAAAGAAATATAAAAAGATCGGACATGGAAAGTAGCATTCAAGGAGGACAGTCAACCACAAAACACAGAAACAAACACGCAAACAGACAAACAAGAAGGCAAAAGTAATAATAAATGCAAAAGACATCACAAACACAAAAGGGTTGACAATAGGGCTACCGCCTTGGAACGGTCAGTGGCAATGTAGGCCACTGGGGGTCAGTGGCAATGTAGGCCACTGGGGGTTTAAACCGGTTCTAGGGTGCACCAAACCTCACACTTACCCTACGGTCATCCCATTAAAACAGGACAGTGTAAATAAAGAAATCCCCGCCATGATCTAATATCTAACCAACAAGGCAGCAACAATAGGCAATATAAGTAAACACAAATATGCTCGTGTAAATATAATACAAACAAACAATAGCCTAGAAAGCCACAATGAAGGTACTCAATGACTTGGCCAGAGCAACAAGAGAATAAATCATTAAGGGCACGACAAGAAAGATCATAGACAAACATCAAACGCAACCGTCCCAATGGGCTTTAGATAGGCGTCATCATAGGGTCCACAGACTGTCCGGTCATCGTACAATTAAAGAGGAAAGCATAGTGGCGAACTGTAAAAGGGTCCACCACCAAGCATGCAGTACGTTGCACAATGATTGGGTCATAACCTCTATTGATAAAATTGTTAACAAATTTAACAAAGATAGTATGAAAGTAATCATGACCAAGAATCTTACGAAGTTTATAAATCACATCTACATAGAAGTCAGGTTGTCATAGTCCTTGTCGCAGAAGAGTCCTTAAATTACTTTTATATTTGGAAAGAAGATCAGGGTTACGATATTAAAATTTTGCAAAGATTTTACGAAGTTTATGGTAACGGTAACCCTGATTGAGTAGCTTTTTAGTTATACAAAGATTACGAATATTAAAGTCCTCAAATCGAGTACAAGCTCTTGAAAAACGAATAAGTTGAGACACATACACCCCATAAGAAGATGCTGTAACATTACTAACTAAGTGTTATCAATTTATTATGTTCAATAAAACGAACTGACGCGGTCTTAACAAACTACGTAATCTACCTCAAGTGTCATTATTATCTGACTTTTCTACACTTTACTCAACTTTACCGCATAATCTTATAAAGGTAAAACTGATAGCTCTTATACAGACAACTTTCGCCAGGTGACAAACTACTGATTTAGTATGTAACAACACTACAGCATTTTTTACCATAGTGATCCCGACAGTTACACTTTATGGACTTGTCAACACATTTGTGAATCACTATCATTCTTACATGACAACATTTGGACATACCGTTTATAGGCAAACCGTTGACATTCCATGGGTAATAACTGTGCACCCCTTATCTCAGATTTGTTTTTATATTGCTAGGAACGTGACTTTATGTTAGGCCTTTCACCAGTTACACAAGCTAATGTAATCGACCTTTAATAACACCTCACGTTATCTGGATTATATACTTAATGTGGATAATCCTTTCTTTTCTTCTATGGTTCTTAACATTTATCCTCCAGAACTAAAACTCATAAAAAGCTCATAAAAAGCTAAAGTTTCGGATTCTGTCACTTCGTTTCTTGATTTACATCTGATTTACATCTTTCTATTGAGAATGGAGTAGTAATAACAAAGATTTATGATAAGAGAGATGATTTTGATTTCGATATTGTGAATTATCCACATTTTGATGAGGATATCCACAATACTGTTTCTAATGGCGTGTATATTTCTCAGTTTATTCGTTTTGCCAGAGCTTGTAGCCATGTTGAGGACTTCAACCTTCGTAATCTTAACATTACTGAAAAACTCCTCCAACCGTTACCATAAGTTACGTAAGATTTTTCTAGGTTTTATTGTCGTAACACTCATCTCTTCGACAAATATAATAGCAATTTTAAAACACTTCTGCGACAAAGTTTATCACAATCCGTCTTTTATACACTTAGGAAGAGTATCGGTCGTGATAATTTTCATTAGTTATTTATTACACTTAATAGAAAATTAGAAAAACAGAGGTTCCGACCGAAGTATTCTGGGGCGCAATACATGCTTAGTTGTAGACCCTTTTACAGTTTGCAATTATGCTTTCTTTTTTGATTGTGCAACGACCGGACGGGCGGTGGACTCTATGGCAACGTGTTCCTAAATCCTTTAAGGCGGCAACCGTTTGCTGTATGTCTTTCACTCCGTATTGTCGTTCCCTTAACGTTTTTTTCTCTTGATGCTCTGACTTCAGACAAGTCATCGAGTACATATGGTATTAGTTTCTTAGGTTTAACTTTTTTTATATATATATTATATACATAAACATTGCTGTGTTTTTTCTTTTTACACCTATCTACACGTTCTCAAATGTAAGGGGTTAACTCGGCGGGGATTATTTTTATTTACACTATCCTGTTGTTTAAGGATGATGACAGGGTAAGAGTGAGGTTTGGTGCACCCTTGAACCGGTTTAAACTCCCAGTGGTCCCTTTTGCCACTGACCGTTCCAAGGCGGTACCCCTGTTGCCAACCCTTATATGTTTGTGATGTACCTTTTTTCTAAATGTGTTTGCGATGTACTTTTAAAATCACATGCTTTATAATATTTGTTGGAGTGACTGTATTCTGTGAATGCTACTCTTCCTGTTGGATGTAAAACCTTTTCCTTTTTTCTATATTTAAAGACGTACTCGGGAAATTTGAAGGAGTGGATTTGTTGACGAAAATCATCGTAATAACTGACGGTCAACCCACTGACACGTGCCTTATTCGTGGACCAGATAGGCCTGATGAAAGCAAACTGGAAGAGGTACGGTGTTATGAATTAATATATTGTTTTCAGTATTCGATCACCAAAATGTTAGTCCGAATGATGCTATCAATTATTACTTAAAAATGTCACAAAAACGCGATAATCACCGTACCACTATTTTTAGCATATGGGACAGCGATTTTTCAGTCGTCGTCCGTGCGTATGTTAAGTTTTGCCTTGTGAAGACAATAGGGTCTTTATTACTAATTGGATATTTACCAAACTGTCAGTTTCTTAATATCAATGAAAGCTCGAACAAGTACGAAAGCCAGCCAGATTGGATTAGTAACGCCAGAGTTGTGGTCCTCGTTTTACTGCAAATGTCATATTTTGCCTTGTGAGCACTCTAGAACCTTCATTTTGTATTTCATCTTTATCAAACTTGGAAATATTGTTGATGATATTAATGAAAGCTCGGGCAGGTTTAAAAACCAGCCGTATCGGAATAGTAACAGTATAGTTATGGCCCTTGTTTTACTGAAAAATGCTATATTCTGCCGAGGTGAACACTATAAAAACTTTAATTTTGTGATAAATCTTTACGAAATTGTGTCATTGTCTTTATATCAATGAAATCTTGGAAAATTTAGAAAACCAGTCAGTTTGAATTGGTAATATTATAGTTGTGGCCATTGTTTTACTGAAACAAATGCCACATTCTGCCGTGTGAACACTCTAGCACCTTCATTTTGTGTTTATTCTTGACGAAACTGTGTCAGTGGCTAGTCTTCATATTATCATAATTTATATGGCGCTTGATTTATTGACAAAATATAGCCCCTGGGTCATAACTTTAAAACCGTTGAGATCCCCAACCTATAACCATATATACACTTAATGGGCATGAAAGCGGATATAACCATCCAACACCATCGGTCTTGGGTCTTTCCTCGCCCCTAGGGACATAACTCATGGGTCATAACTTGGAAAATGTTGAGATTCCTACCTTATAACCATATATACATGAACAGGCGTATACAACATTGGCCCCAGGGTCCATTCCCACCCCTGGGTCATAACTTGAAAAACCGTGGAGATTTGCACATATACCCATATATGCACTAACTGGGTCTAAACAAGTTTGGAGGGTCATGCTTCTGAAATGATTTAGAGTTACACGTATTCAAAATAATAAATAAAGAACAAAACGAGTACTGTAAAAGTAAATATAAATATAGAACAGAAAAAGTAGCATTCAAGGACGACAGTCAACCACAAACACAAGAAATAACGAACAACTATATATAAAGATGAAGAAAAGGCAAGATAAGACTAAGGAAAAACTGGATCAATGAATGTATTTTATGGAATCAATAGCATTTAGAACCTGAAGTGTATTGCATAATCTGATAATTTGTATCTTTTGCAGACAAGGTCCACGATTTTGGAATTTCTACAGAATAAGGATCAAGATGGCCTTTGGTTTGCATTTGTTCCTGTTGGAAATGCTAATATGGTCAGTATATAAATAATGTTTAAATGTATTTCTTTGAAACTGCATATCTCAACAGGCAATATACATAACCATTTTTAGTTTAACTCAAATGTGTGCCAATTTTGGCATATATTCAAACAATCTGTATTGATTGTTCTCCTTTCATACTCTTTTGAAAGCCTTAGAAATTGATACTATTTTTTTATCGAAATACAAGATAAATAAAGAAGATATGACAACTCTAACGTTTTTCTGAATGGCTTTGAAAGCCGCTCATGATTTTGAGAACTATGACATCATAGTTTTAAATTATAATATATCAAATATCAATAATTATGCCCTCATCTTATGAATTTAAAATGATTTAATCAGTGTTTACTGTTAACGAAACTGTAGTTAGTTATTACAAAGAGAAGTCTGTTTCCACATCTCTATCGTTTTAAATGAAATATCATTTAAGATTTTTTCCAAGATGCAGGCTTAGATAATATCGTATGAAGGGCTGTGACTATAAATTTAAAATATAAACGAAACTAAGCATTTAGGACTTATTCAGGACTTACTGCATTCGTAATTTCGTATGCCAGCACTAATCTCTCTCGTCCAAAATGTGTTGTTGCTGTTGTGTTGTTGTTGTTGTTGTTGTTGTTTTTGTTGTTGTTGTTGTTGTTGTTTTTGTTTACAAAAAGAAAATATGCTCCAGGGCATTGATGCAAACACGCTTGTCCCAGCGATTGCTCATAATGTTATCGTCTACTTAATTCTCTGTGTTTTAACAGGAGTTTCTAAACTCGACAACAGCGGCGAAAAGAACAGTGTTAAAGCATCAAGATGGTCGAATTTCATCGCAGGATCTATACCGCATTGTAATATGAACATTATACCACAGTGTTTTGAATTTTGTAATGTTTGATATTCATCAATATATTCAATTTAGTTTTGACTTCTTTTGACTAGTTTATATTATTTATACTATACACAATTAGTTTAACTCTTAGCCATACCATTGGCCAACGTGATAACTATGTTTAAGTCAATAAAGTGTATTCCAACCAACATTTATAGTAATAAAGGGAGTCATTGAAGGAGCTTTTGATTGCGATTTGAGTATCATGGTTGAGTTGCAAGCAAATAATAACATTTGGCGAAAAATAACGAGTATACAATTTAACGTCAATTGCTTATTTAAGTCATATTAAACTGCTTCTCATATGAGATACATTTCGGAGTTCATACATATAGGAATATAAGCAGCTATGTTTGCAGATAATCGCGTAATCATGCATGCATGTATTACAATCGATATTAAATCAGAGCAACGCCTACTCACTCATTCAAACAAACACACTGTCTTAAAATAACAAACGTAGGTATAAACGTTTGAGCTATAAATGTAGCACACGGTTAACCAAAAACACATTAAAACGAACAACAGTTACATTGTAAATAAGAATCAAAATATCACAAACACAAACGTGTTAATAACAGGGCTACCGCCCCGTGTAACACTCTGGTGGTTTAAACGACTTTCTTAGATGCACCAAAAGAAATATAAAAAGATCGGACAGGGAAAGTAGCATTCAAGGAGGACAGTAAACCACAAAACACAGAAACAAACACGCAAACAGACAAACAAGAAGGCAAAAGCAATAATAAATGCAAACGACATCACAAACACAAAAAGGGTTGACAATAGGGCTACCGCCTTGGAACGGTCAGTGGCAAAGTAGGCCACTGGGAGTTTAAACCGGTTCTAAGGTGCACCAAACATCACACTTACCCTACTGTCATCCCAAACAGGACAGTGTAAATAAAGAAATCCCCGCCATGATCTAATCTCTAACCAACAAGGCAGCATCAATAGGCATCAATAGGCAATATAAGTAAAACACAAATATGCTCGTGTAAATATAATACAAAAAAACAATAGCCTAGAAAGCCACGATGAAGGTACTCAATGACTTTGCAGAAGCCAGAGCAGTAAGAGAATAAACCATTAAGGGCACGACAAGAAAGATCATGGACAAACATCAAACGCCACCGTCCCAATGGACTTTAGGTAGGCGCCATCATAGGGTTCACAGCCTGTCCGGTCATCGTAAAATTAAAGAGGAAAGCATTACCTCACTCTTACACTGTTATTATCCCAATAAAACGGGACAGTGTAAATAAAGGAGTATTCGCCAAGCTATATTCTCTAACAAACAATGTAGCAATAATAGACAACAGAAACATAACACATAGATAATCATGTATATATGAATATAAAAAACAAAAAGCCTAAAAAAACTACAGCAAGTACTTAATACACTCGCTATCTTCAGCTGAAGTTGTCAAAATTATAACACTTTAAGATACATAATTGTTTAATTCGTTTTATTTTACTTACTGACATAATTCAAATTATTTTATGATAGGTAAGAGAAAAGAATGCGTTTGACCGATGGATGAGATTAGTACACCCATTTGATGCTCGGCAACAATGTATTGCCAGGAGAGGCAGTGTAAGTCATGTTACAAATTATTTGTCGTTGTAACTAATTATGTTGTGTAGTTGTGTTGAGCTGTAATTCGTCCATCTCTAAAGTTGTGTGCTTTTTTATACGAACTGTGTCCACTGTATATATTGTCTGAACATTTCAGTTTCTTCACGTTTTATTTACTTTTTTATTTCGACTTATGAACAATCCATTTTTCGTAAACTGAAAGGATGTATTCGTCTTAATCCTCATTGTTCCATTTTGTTGTGCATACATTACAAGTTTTCTCTCTAGTTGTACAGTATCTGCTTGAATCAGATTTTCTTCAAATGCATATAACAGGGCCTTGGTCGGTATTTCCATCTTTCTTTTTTAAATATTAGCGAATATTGCGTTGTATACACATATGCGTTTATCTTCTTACCACTTTAGTTTTAAAGGTATATGCTACGTATCAGTAGCAAGTCATAGTCTGTACCTTTCGATTTGAGCCTATATTGTAACGGTTTATTGTCTAAATGTTTTTTATTTTTGATATATTACAAGTTGAACTTTTGTCTTGAGATTCCCTGTACTTCTTTTAAATCACATTCCTCTTATCCGTCGTTCTTTTACAAGTAGGCATGGTTGGATGTTGTTTTTATTTATTTAACGGTAAAAAAGTGGCACTTGTGTCTAAAAGTATCTTCCTACATTACCTCTCATTAACAGACTCAATTTATTCCGTTGGTTGTTTTTTATGCTTCCAAACGATCACCTTTATCAGTATTTATTAACATTCACACAAGAGTTCGTTTAGTGCAGTGTGGCTGCTGTAAAAAAATCTCCCCGTTGTGTTATTTTACGGGTCCGTTTGGACCAGCGAGCCCATTATAGTTGCCTTGAAGTAGAATACCGCTTAAGCCGGTGCTAGGGGTCTTGAGAAGTGTTGCTTCCCACATTACCTCTCATGAACAGACCCTATACAACCGATTCTGCTACTTTATTCTCTTGTTTGTGTTTGTTACTTCCAAGGATAACCCTTATCAGTATTTATAGACACTTTTCTGTATCAATATTTGTATTTTGAACCATCTTAAATATTATATTGGCTGATCTGACTGTTAACTTCGTTAATCTCTATCTTAACATTTTTAGGTTGTGATGGTATATTCTAGTATGTCATACATGTAACACACTGCATTTATGATCTATACAATGGCGTATATATATGCAACGTGTGAAATTAGTTTCTTTGTCTTGCATTTTTGAAAATTGATGCCAGTGGAAGAGAGTGAATGTGCACACAATACTCAACCAACGTGTGCCAAATCTAATAAATCATTCTGTTGTCTGTATTTTATATTAGTTTAAACTTATTTATTTTACATCGATTGTAACGAAAGCTCTATGAACTTATTTGAATCACTCTCGATGTCTTCCTGGGTAGAACCAGTACTAAGCAATGCAGATAAAGTGTCTTGCTCAGGGACACAACGCATATGGCAATGACGGGAATCGAACCCACGACTTTTGGATCATGGGTCCAACGCTCTACCACTAGACCACAGCGCTCCTTATATTGATCGTTCTTGTGCATATTGTCATATATATGCATATATTTGTTGCCCGGGGTTATGTTAGAATAACTCAAGATTACGGGTTCGTCAAATAATGTATCATACAGAAAACTTCTGAAATGATAAAATACAACATTTACACTAAAATAAAGACATTAGTATGAATACGAACTTGACAATCGACGCATAAATGGAGGATCATGCATGAGTACTCATTCATTATTGAATTTATTAAACGAGTTGGCAATAGGATATAATGTGAGGCTCTTACCGAGCATTATATCATTTTTGCTAACGAGTTTAATAAATTCAATAATGAATGAGAACGAATGTTAGATTCTATTTATCACATAACTCAAATATCGACTTTTATTGCATTTTGCCTGTCGCTTTAACACGCGAAACAGACATAAACCGTGGGAATTGGATCATAGTCATTATCGATTTTTTTTGACAGCGCATACTAGGCTCATTTGCATATTTATATAACTAGTGTTATATCGAAAATATAGAATGGTGTTATTCCACTCCCACACCGTAAGTTATCTGATAAATTGTATTTATAATTTATAAGTACAATTAAAGTAACCAAGCAGCTGTTTTGATATCCCATCAAGTTATGAAATGTGATATTAGTAAAATATTTGTTTAAAGGTGTAATATGATAAGTGATGATCATTAAAGTATTTAAAATATGTATAAAAGTCGAACCGGAATGCAGCTTTCACAGAACACAGTAAACCCAAAAACAAGCAAAAAGACAAACATAAAAGGCAATGTTAATTAGGAATAAAGGCATCACAAACACAAAAAGGGTGGACAATAGGGCTACCGCATTGGAACGGTCAGTGGCAAAAAAGGCCAATGTGGGTTTAAACCAGGTTCTAGGGTGCACCAAACCTCACACTTACCCTACTGTCATCCCAGTAGAACACGACGGTGTAAATAAAGAAATCCCCGCCATGAACTATTCTCT